>JACEVL010000758.1:289476-349974 GCA_020284085.1 Aporrectodea caliginosa
AACAACAACAACAACAACAACAACAACAAACAACAACAACAACAACAATTTTGGCCACTAACCCCAATTTTACTTTGACCTTAAACTCTAACCGCGCGCGCGCGCGCGCGCGCGCGCGCACGCCCTAACACCAACCCTAACCATAATTTTAACCCCACTTAACCTCTAACAACCTCTAACACGCCTAACCACTAGCACCAACCCTAACCTAATATTAACTTTAACACTAACCCTAACAACAACCCTAACCTTTAACTTTAATTCTAACCCTAACACCAACCCAACACCAACCCTAACCCTAATTTTAACCCTAATTCTAACCCTAACACCAACCTCTAACCATAATTTTAACCCTAATTCTAACCCCAATTTTAACCCTAACAACCCCTAACACCAACCCCAATTTAACCCTAACACTAACCCAAACACCAATCTCACCCTAATTTAACCCCAATTCTAACCTCAACACCAACCCCAACCCTGGGTTGTTAACCTACTAATTCTAAGCCTCAACACCATCCCTAACCCTAATTTTAACCCTAATTCCTTTAACCTCTAACACTAACCCTAATACCAACCTCTAACCCTAATACTTAACCCTAATCCTAAACTCAAATACTAACCCTAACACCAATTCTAACCCTAATTTTAACCCCTCTAACCCTAACACTAACCCTAACACCAACCCCAACCTTAACCCTTAATTCTAACCCTAACAACCCTAACCCAACACTAACCCTTCTAACACCCAACCCTAACCCCAATTTTAACCCCACCAACCCCAACTAACCCAACCCCAACCCTAATTTTAACCCTAACCCCAACCCTAACACCAACCCTAACCCCAACCCTTAACCCTAAACCTAATTTAACCTAACCTTAACCTAACCCTCCAAACCTCTAACCCTAACCCTAACCCTAATTTTTAACCCTAATTTAACCCTAAACCCTAACACCAAACCCTAAACTCCTAATTTCTTAACCCTAATTTAACCTAACCCTAACCCTAAATTCTAACCCTAACACCAACCCTAACCCTAATTTTAACCCCTAACTAACTCTAACCCCAACACCAACCCTAACCCTACCCTATTTTTAACCCTAATTCTAACCCTAACACCAAAATACATACATGTATGTAATACACACACAATTACACGTATCTATACAGCAAACTTGAAGCAATTCAGGTCTTACCCTCGCTCCCCACAGGACACCTCAACGCGTGAGTTTGTCCTAACGGACCCGGGTCACTCACACCAACTACTCCACCAACCAAACCAACCAACCAATCCCTCTGCGTCCATGGCCGCATTAAAATCTCCCAGCTGACAGCCTGATGCACAAAACATTTATTGTTAGGATGTTATATACTTTTTAAACTGTGTTTATTAGATGTCTGTACACCAAAAGTGCGATCAGCAATTGGCCAATAAAGAATGTTCATTTCTTTACGTCCATTTATTTCTTCAAATCTACTTACTTACTTACTCATTTCATGAACATCTTATTACAGGACATTACACAGAGTGTAATCAACAGGTTTCAACGCTCAATCGCTAGGTCCTTAGACAACATACAGAACGGCCAGGGTTACTAAGTTCCACGGTTTATAATCTAGGTTCCGCTCCAGTTGCATTATCGCAACCCTGATAGTCAAACAGCACCATCACTTTGTTCCCTAAACATACAGACGAAAAAGAAAGAGAGGAGAAACGAAGAGAAGAAGCAGAGCGTACAAGAAAAGAAGAGAAAGAAATACGACAGGAAGAATTACGTCTTCAGAGAGAGAAAGAAGAGAAAGCAGAGAATGCAAGACAGGAAGAATTACGTCTTCAAAGAGAGAAAGAAGAGAAGGCAGAACGTCTTCAGAGAGAGAGAAAGAAAGAAAGCAGAGCAAGTTCGTGTGGCAGAACTTGAATTGCAAAAGCAGCAATTTGAGATTCAATTAGAGCAATTGAGAAGAGATAGAGAAGATGCTGAAAGGAGAAGATTAGAGCAGATGATTGAATTTGAAAGGGCGCGGAAAAGTGACGAAGAGATACGTCAGCAACAGATTGAAGAAAAGAGACTACGTGAAGAAGAAAAGGAAAAAGTACGAATTTCAGAGTTGGAGCGAGCAGAAGAGGTTAGACAAGAAGAACTGAAATTACAGAAAGAAAGCATGGAGAGGGCAGAAGCGGAAAGACAAGAACGTTTAAAGTTGGAACAACAAAAAATAGCATTAAAAGAAGCACAACTCAAAGAGGAGAAACAAAATAGAGAAGCTCAAGAGCAAAGAAGAGAAGAAGAACGAGAAGAACAGAAAAGGAAAAAGGAAGAAAGTGAAACGATGGTTTCGAAAATAAAGAAAATTGGTGATGCCATGAAACACGTGTTACCTAAAATGCCAAACGATATGATGGAGGTGCCATTATATTTCGAAACGGTTGAGAATGCGTTTCGTAGTTTCAATGTGCAGGAACAATTCTGGGTGAAGTTACTATTGCCATTGATGACTCCGAAAGCTAGAACTGTTCTAAACAGATTGTCATTCGCTGATTTAGACGATTATCAGATCGTGAAAGAACACTTGTTAAAAGAATTCAAGTTGACACCGAGAGAGTACAGATCGAAGTTTATTGATGCGAAGAAGACAGCTGAAGAAACGTATACAATGTTTACAGCAAGGCTGAAGAACTTGTTGAACTATTATGTGAAAAGTCGCAAAGTGGATAAGAATTTTGAGAAGTTGTTTGATTTATTAGTGGCGGATAAGTTGAAAGAATCACTACCACCAGGTCCACTACAGTTTGTGCTGTCGAAGGAAGGAACTGATTGTTACGAAGCTAGTGTTGTGGCAGACCTAGCAGACATTCATGTTAATAATCGAATTGGTTTGGCAATTCCGAATAAGACAAGTTTTGGTTTTGTACCCAATGGCAAAAGAAATCAACAGTCCACTCCAAATTTTGGTTTTCATTGGAAGAGCAATCAAGAAACAGGAAATCAGTTCAGAAGTACAGAAGTGAAACCAAATTATCCGGTAGTTCACGAGAATAAAGAGTCGATGATGGCCAGACAACGTCCGGTATATAACAAGTCACCACCAAGGTTTGTCGCGAGAGAAGGCAATGCATCGTTTACTCCATATAAAAGAAAAGAAAGCATTGAACAACGAGGTGCAGTGGTGAAACGTTGTCACAATTGTGGATCGGACAGGCATTTAATGAAATTCTGTCCAGTTCCTGTTACAACCTCAAATTATGATAGAAAACAAGAAAATTCGAGGGTGAATCGAATTCAAGTGGTTGATAATTCTGAAAGTCAAGCCACAGAACATCAGAATAATGAAACTGAAGTAAAGTCAGTGATGAAATGTCACCTTTCACCTGATATTCAGAAAGAAATTCTATTGCACAATGGAATGCAGAAAGAAATGGTTGGAAGAGATGAAAGTACAGCATTGAAGAAAGTGGTATTGCAGTACGTCGAGGTAGAGATTCGTGGAACAGCAGGAAAAGAACCAATAAAAGTAAAAGCACTTATTGATTCTGGAGCAGAGGTTCCGGTGATTAGTGAAGAATTACTGGAAGGCATGAAGGTGGAGCAGATTGGAAAAGTAAATTTACAATGCGTGGCAGGAGATGCCATTCCTGCAAAGTTGGTGAAAGTTGATGTAAGGCTGTGTTGTAACGATGTGGAAGAAGAGATAATTCCGCATAAAATCAAATGTTCACTGACACCGTATGTAACATTGATGTGTGCTAGTATTGCAAAAATGGGAAGCACAGAAAGATTCTTGTTGCATCCAGAAATCATTGCAGAACTAAAAGCCGTGCCACAAGTGAAAATGATACAAGGAGATGTGCAAGCAAATGTAACGACGAGATTACAGAGTCAGCGAAAGAAAGTGGTAGAAGTCGAAGAGGAAAGTGAAACTGAAAGTTCAAGCGAAGAGGAAAACGAAAGCGATGATCAACAAAGTTTAATGCAAGACGGTATAACAGCAGAGATGAGTGAACAAGAGATGGCTGCATGCAAGAATGGTAATCTAAATGAAACGAAAGAGGATAATGAATGTGATGTGGCGATAGCAGATTTGTTTCAAGAAGATGAGAAAGATGAAGAACAACAGATGCAGATTGCAGACGCAAAGAAATTCGAAGAACAGCAGAGACAAGATGAATCATTGAAAGCATGGTGGAATTTAGCGCAAGATAAAGAATCTGAATTCTGCGTGGTAAATGGCTTACTGTACAAGAGATATCGAATATTAGAGCAAACGATATATCAATTGGTGTTACCAAAAGAGCGACGAATGAAAGTGATGGAGTTGGCTCACGAATCAGTATTTGGAGGACATCTTGGAGAAGAGAAAACTAGAGAACGAATAAAGTTGTCTTTTACGTGGCCAAAGATGAGAAGAGATATAGTGAAGTTTTGCAAATCATGTGAGAAATGTCAATTAAAGGCAAGAAGTTTGGTGATGGACAGGGTTCCTATCACTCCAATTCCAAGAGAAGATGTAAGTTTCAGAAGAATTACGGTGGATTGTGTAGGACCAATCGAGCCAGCATCTGCTGCAGGTCACAAGTATTGTTTATGTATTGTCGATTCTTGCACCAGATGGCCTACAGTGTTTCTATTGAAATCATTAACTGCAAAAGCTGTATGTGATGCTTTGATGGAGTTGTTCAT
The DNA here is from genome assembly GCA_020284085.1 of Aporrectodea caliginosa. Lineage (NCBI taxonomy): Eukaryota > Metazoa > Annelida > Clitellata > Crassiclitellata > Lumbricidae > Aporrectodea > Aporrectodea caliginosa. Next base: position 294,157 of record JACEVL010000758.1, read on the forward strand.
GAACGTTGGTGTACCTTCTGTGATCACAAGTGACCAAGGAACAAATTTTACTGCGAGTCTGACAAGAGAATTTCTGAATTTAATGGGGTGTAGTCCAAGATTTGACACGCCAGGTCATCCAGAAGCAGCTGGATTAGTAGAAAGATGGAATCAAACATTCAAGAAAATGATCCATCATGTAATTGTTGACAATCCAAGGCAATGGCATAAAGTAATTCCGTTTACAGTGTGGGCATTACGAGAAGTACCGAATGCAACTACTGGAATTGCTCCTTATATGTTGGTGTATGGAAAGATTCCACGTGGACCACTGGCAATTCTAAAAGAAAGTTGGACAAGAGAAATTAATTTACCACCTCATATTGGAATCCAACCAGAAAAGTACTTGAAAGACATGAAAGCAAATATGGAAAAAGCATTACTGTTTGCAGAATCATATTCACGAGAGAAGCAATTACAGTATACGAATCAATACAACAAAAGAGCGAAACATAAAGAATTTGAACCGGGTGAAAAAGTCATTGTGTTATATCCGACTTCAACAAATAAACTGATGTCACGATGGCATGGTCCATGTACTGTCATACAACGAAGGTCAAAGTACTCTTATTTGATTGATATGGGTGACGATTGTCGAAAGATAATTCACGCAAATAAAATCAGAAAGTACATTACAAGAGCAATGAGTTGTGGACTAATCGTTGAAGAAGATGAAGACTTTGGTTCAGTGGTTGAGCTGATGACAAAGAATGACTTGCAAGATGAAAAGAACTCACTGAATCTTGATCCTGAACAGATCAGTCATTTAACATTGACTCAACAAAAACAATTGCTGGAAGTACTGAACAAATATTCCGATCGATTTTCTGAAAAGCCTGGATTATGTACATTGGTTGAACATGAAATTGAACTGAAACCGGAATTTCGTGAAAAAGAATTTATGGCTTACCGTATTCCACTCATCTATCGAGCAGAAGTTGAACGACAAATTAAAGAAATGCTTCAAGCCAACATTATAAAACCATCTTCGAGCAGAATGGCAAGTCCGCTGGTTATTGTTAAAAAGAAAGACGGTTCTCTGAGACTTGCCTGCGACTACAGATACATTAACTCGTTCACTGTGGATTGTAAATATCCGATGCCGATTGTAAAAGACGTGTTGCACAAAGTTGGAAAATCAAATGTGATCTCGATTTTTGATTGTCGAAGTGCTTACTGGACTTGTCCTGTTAAGCAAACTGATCAATGGAAAACTGCTTTTGTTACTCACAATGGACTGTACGAGTTTACTCGTGTTCCTTTCGGGATGATCAACTCAGGAAGAACATTTGTTAAAGCAATTAACATGGTTTTACAGCCTATAAATGAATTTGCTGAGCCCTATGTAGATGACATTGCTGTGCATTCAGATGATTGGAAGATTCATTTACAGCATTTAGATGCATATTTAATGCAAATGAGACTGCATAACATTACTCTGAACTTAAAGAAATGTATCTTTGGTAAGAGTGAGGTAAAGTTCATCGGTCATGTGGTTGGTTCTGGAACGATTCAAATGAATCCAGATAGAATTGAAAGTTTAATTAATTTGAAAACCCCAGAAACGAAGAAACAAGTTAAGCAATTGCTGGGATTTTTTGGTTACTATCGACAGTTTATCAAAGATTTTGCACAGATTGCGAAGCCTCTATCTGATTTGACAAGCAAACATGTTCCAGATAAGATTGATTGGACTGATAGACATCAACAGGCATTTAATTTACTTAAAGATGCTGTACGCTCTAAAGTTGTTTTATATGTTTTTGATGTTGGAAAACCTTTTAATTTGTACTGTGATAGCAGTGATTTTGCAGTAGGAGCTGTGCTAACGCAGATGGATGATAAGGGAATAGAGCGCCCTGTGTCATTTATAAGTCAGAAGCTGACTGACACCCAGAAGAGATGGGCAACTGTGGAGAAAGAAGCCTATGCTATTGTTTGGGCTCTAAATAAGTTAAAAGAGATAATAATTGGATCTAAAGTTCACATCTTTACCGATCACAATCCTTTAACTTATCTGACTGAATCTATGTCTAAGTCTGCTAAACTGGTGCGTTGGGCTTTAGCACTGCAAACTTTTGATGTAGAAGTTAATTATAAGAAAGGACGATTAAATGTTGTAGCAGATTGTTTATCTAGATTATAAGATTGTTTATATTACTGTATTGTATAGTATTAAGTTTATTGCATAATTTAGTACATGATGATTTCGCAAATTTTTAAGTTTAATTTGCTCAATCCAAAGAAAGGGAAGGAGGTAATGTGAACAAATGTTTTGCATATATAATGAGCACAGGTGTTCCTTAGGTTGATATATATATAATTCGTATTCGATTGTTAAGCTGTTTTAGTCTTAGGCCTTAGTTGCGCGGTCGCCTGGCGGCGCTTGGCCTAAAGTAGCCTAAACTTTGGCTGACGGTAGATTCTCGGCACGTGTAGTTAGCGCGCCGAACTTAGAAACTGCTGATGACAGTGAATTTGAAGATATGTAAGGTAGTTGTTGTTTTAATGAAGTAGAGAGTTGTGTTATGTAGAAGTTACAGTCGCGTTGTGTTTAATGAAGAACTGTGTTTGAATATTAACTGTGGTTTAAAAGAAATACCTTCAAAGAACTGTGTCAATTTACTTCGTAAACAGTTAGAAGACGTTGAGCAATTTATACGTAGAGATAAGGAAAGTTTTGAGTTAGGTCACAACTAAAGAAAGGACAGAAGAGTTGGTGACAATTTTAATTTGTTTAAATTATTGTTCTATTATTGATGGGGCACAGTGTTCAATTGGTTAGCGCGCTTGCCCTGTAACTCGGAGAGTACGGGTTCGAGCCTTGACAGAGGCAGTTACTGTGTAGGGACCTGGACCAAGTCCTTCACTGACAATTTCTCACTCTCAGCACCATCGATGTTCAGTCCTATGGTCGTGTGTGCACTTGTGAACTTTGGAAGGAGAGCACTATCAAATAGAGTTGTATTCCATTGTATAGTTATTCAACTGAGGTAGAAATAATCCGTCAATATTTTCAAAAACTCGAGAGAATACAAAAGACATTGAGCATGATAAATATAATTTATCCAATTATAACCATCATTATTAAATCACTACTCTACTACTCATTTGATCTGTACTTAAGTTAGCAATGTACCTCATTGGTCAAATATAAATAAATGATATAAATATAAAAAATACACCAGAAACTATTATGCTGTCTGTGGGAGCTATAACAAGACCACTTTATAACGGGAATATGTTTTATACAGGCTACTATAAATTGTGGGAGCCAAGTCCTGACAGTGTTATATCTAAAGCAGCACGTTCCAACAAGTCACCAATGTACGATTATTATTCTAAACAACAAACACCAGAAATAATAAACCAAAAACTAGTTAGATAATGTCAGCCTTTGAGTAGGCCACGCTTACTAGAATGTCAGAAGTGTTTAGACTTTAGTGGAAAAAACGTTGAGAGTGTACAACTAGTCAGTGAGAGGGATTACATTTAAGGAAAATAGATCCGACGGATACAGCAAATTAAAGAAAAGGTACAGCACAGAGAAGAGTGGCGTCATTGGAAGTTGAAACCTGCCGAAGGGCAGAGAACTTAAAGAAGAAGAAGATCCGTGCATCATCTTTGATATTAACAAGACCCGACAGTCAGGTTCCAAAATCAACTAAGCAGAGTCAAACTGATGCCTGATAAGTGATAACTTAGCTGCTGAACAATTACTTAATTCATTCATTCATTCCGGAATTTATATAGCGCCCCTTCAGGGAAACTACTCAGAGGTGCGCCCGACTCAACGCACCAAAAAGAGCAGTTTTAAGTTTAGTGAGGAAAGTTTCAGGCAGAGTTCTAGTGTGTAGACGCATCTCTAATTCGCTAAGTAACCAGCCAACCTATCTAAACAGTCAACCTATTATAATCAAAGCCAACCTGGCAACCTATATCTGTTCCGTGCTCACCTCTCTTGAAAAAAGAATGAGTACCACACCAGATGAATGGACAGAGACTGTTTCTGTGTCCTGCATCCGAACATTGTTAGATTCTCGGGCATTCCAACACTTTGGAAGTCGTTGCCCAGTTCAGTTCGTTCTGTTAAATCTTTCATTTCGTTCAGATCTAAACTTCAGATTAACCTCTTTCAAATTGCATAATATCCTATCGCAGCCTGGCTTCAGATATCTCTGACCTTCCAGACGTCGACCTCCTGGCTTCTCCAGTAGATTATTATTGATACGATTTCACTTGAAGCGACCATCGACTGACGTCTTGGATATTAATAATAACGGCGCTATATAAGTCATAAGATTAGATTAGATAACCTACTAATGACAACCAGAATGGAGATTCTTGAAAAGTTCTTTCCACCCACTGCTTGCACGCAAACGAATCTTCCGGAGTCGCTAATTACCAGCCGTGTTATTATTAGGCTGCAACCACTGTTAACGCTGTATCGTTGAGGGGGATAGAGGTCATTGTTAACCAGTCCTTGCCCATGCCAGTATACTTGTATCGGTGATTGCAGGCCTTCCACCTTGTGCCAGCTGACCAGGTGACAATAGTTATTGACCGTGACGCACTCCAGCGTTACGCTATCACCAACTCTTTTTCAGAGCATTCGCCGGTCCCCTTTCTATTTGTGACTGCACAGCTACAACGAAATGAAAACAAATGCTCAGAAATGCATGCAGAACGCCGTCACATTTTTAGCGTGACTTTGGAAAGCATTAAACAGTTTACTACTACTACTACTACTACTACTACTACTACTACTACTACTACTACTACTACTACTACTACTACTACTACTACTACTACTACTACTACTACTACTACTACTACTACTACTACTACTACTACTACTACTACTACTACTACTACTACTACTACTAATAATAATAATAATAATAATAATAATAATAATAATAATAATAATAATAATAATAATAATAATAATAATAATAATAATAATAACAATAATAATAATAATAATAATAATTATAATAATAATAACCGTTCCAGACGTTTTTTAATTAATCTTGAAGTCCCTGAGGGATCATTCTTACCTCGGGGAAAAATAATAATAATAAGGCCTCGCTCTCCATAAAAATGGGTGGTCTGGCATACGGAGAGCGACTTCGCTGGCGCTTCTGGCCTTTTTGGCTTCAGCTGCGAGCACTCTCCGGGCTATACCCCCAAGCCGCCGCCATAGCCGCCGAGCCGCCGAATTTTTGTTCAAGCCAAATAGCCGCCGGAAATTTTACGGCTTAGCCGAAAAACCGCCGAGAATGTTTTTACGGCTAGCCGCCGGAAACATATTCAGCTAATTCAGCTTGAACACGCACAAAGTTGTGATTGTAAAGTTTTCCCGCTGGTTTCAAAGAGTTATGACTTTGTAGATTACCGTACAAGTTCGGACTTGTTGAAACTGTACTGTTTCGAATAACTTTTTGTGTGCCACCCTTAATTGTTCATTTTTTTGTGGCATTGTAGCAGATGTCTTAATGTATAATTTATTGGCTTTTTGGAACTCTATAGTCAAAACACGTTTTGAACGAACTATGTTTCAAGCCGTATTTTTTTACGGCTAGCCGAAAAAGGTAGTTTACGTCATTTTACGGCTAGCCGAAAAGTCGCCGTAAATTTTCTCAAGCCAGCCGTTAGCCCAAAAAATTGCGGCTTGCGGGGTATGACTCTCCCTCTCCAGACCTCTCAACCTCTCTCAATCTCACACCGGACACAAACTTCGAAGCCATGACGTCCGAGGGTCGCGTGGTTGAACTTCTTCGTCGCCGAGGGAGAGAGGAAAGAGCTACGTTGTCGTCGGTCTTCGCGAGCTCTTCGTCGGCACATCGCAGGGACCACTACCCCCGTTTGCCTGGAGTTATGTCGAAGATACTTCGTGGGACACTGCGTGAGCTCCTCGTCGGTCGTTAGTCAGTCGACATCCTTCGTCAAGCGTCGTGCAGGGAGCAGACTTGTGCAAGTAGAACGGTTCTTCGACACGAAGCGCGTCGCTTAGTCGTCAGTGACTGTCGTCTGTCGCACCGAGAACTGCGTCGTCGGTCATCGATCGCTCTGATGGTCGCGTGCGGAGAACTCGCGATCTGTGATAGTTGCGAAGAATGATATTTTGGCAGACCTGTGGTTTGCAACAAGAATTATTTCTTTGTATTGCGAAGCGCTGTAATCAGGCCTGGATTTAGGCATGTGCACTATGTGCCAGTGCACAGGGGCCTCCACCACATAGGGGCCTCCACCACAAATGCAAGAATTTTTTACTTGTTTTTCATACAGTAATTGATTATGAAATATTTCAGTAGTGCACAGCGCACACAGACACAATTAAAAAATATATCTAAAACTAACAAACAGTTAACAGGTTAGAAGGTAGTTTGTCTCGGGCGTGAATTTGTGTCAAATTAGTGGAACTTTGCGTGTTTTCTTCTTCGAACATTCGGTCACCAGCAGGCACGTAGCGAGGCTTAAATTCAAGAGGAGGCAACTTACAGACCACTGGCAAAATCCTGGTCATTTTGGTCATTGGTCAACAGCAGTTCCAGTGTATTAAAAATGCAAGAGGAGGCAACTGCCTCCTCGTGCATCAAAGTAGCTACGCCTATGGTCACCAAGTCCTCAAAGTGATCTCACGCAGAATGTCACCTTCTATAAGCTTACTCATCAGAGCCAGATGGGATAACCGCTCATTGCCCATTGATGTGCGAAGTCTGTTCTTTATTAGTTTCATTTTTGAGAAGGAACGTTCCGCACTGCAGTTACTGACCATCAGCACCAGATACATGCGGAGTGCTATTTCCACATTAGGAAATGAGCCCTGAACTTGTTTCTGAGTATTAGCTGATACTGCCAGATGCCTACATGTTAATGCTCTCGAGAGACGTCTTGAGCTTTTCGTCCTTGAATGTTTCCACAAAGTCAACAAACTGCACAAGCTCATTTCCTAAGCATGCATCAAGGTCGTCTTTATAGACCTCAACGAGATTCGATGCTGCTGCCAGTAGTTCCTGTGATGAAAGTACAAGCAGTCTGCATAGGAAACCGAACCGAGACGAACTAAGCTGGTAAGCACCAATTTGATGATGCAAAGCAGTAACAAACTGATCAATGACTGGTAGAAAGTTTTGTATTCGAAATTTATCTGACTGCGTCAACAGACTAAAATAAAGTAGCGTAGATGCTAATTCTAGCTTTCATAAACTATCTTTTCAGCGTTCTAAGTTATTCGCCACTGCATAGGCCTATGGGTTTCAGCTTTGGTGGAATACAAGTTGGATTGACGAAAAGAATTCTTGCTAAATAGGAGTCGGATTGATGAATACTTTTGGCTTAAATAGAAGTGATACTGAGAAAGAGATTCTTGCTTAAATAGAAGTTGGATAATTGTTGTCTAAATAGAAGCTGGATTGATGAAACAAATTCTTGCCTAAATAGAAGCTGGATTGATTTAATGGATTCTTGTCAAAGTAGAAGTTGGATCGACGAAAAATAATAATGCTACAATGGGCGAATAATTTAGAACGCTAAAACGATATATTATCCTAGCTTCAATTAGGCCTACATCCTTGACTTTGAGATATGCTGGAGTTGACGCGTCGTGTTTCGCGAGTCGTGACTATAGTGAGCGAGACTATAAGTAACTGCCGACTTTCAGGCATCATCCGCACCTGGCCTGCGGCTTGGTAAGGGGCCTCCACCACAGCGGTGCACTGGGGCCTCCACCACAGTAAATACGGCCCTGGCTGTAATAATTGGAGTTTTAGTTATTTACCTGCGTTAAGGAGACGTTTTAAGTTAACCCGAAACCAAAACCCGTTTACTCATTTTCAGTTCTTTTCCTGAATAAAGGATATTTGTTGAACAATGACGTATCTTGCAGACTGGCAGGCATAATTTCCACTCGTGTAGGCTGTCCCGAGACAATAATAACAATAATAACAATAACAATAATAATAATAGTAATAATAATAATAATAATAATATAGATAGACAGGCGACCAGCGTGAAACCAGTCATCTACTACAACGCCTATCAGTGGCCCTACAAATTGGAAACTCTCTATCTGTTTTAGGCACCACAGATTGCAACAACACTGTAGCCAAGGAGAATGACAGCTTATAACAATATTGAAAACAGTTACTTTTAATCAGTCTGTACATAAGTTTGTGTTGGCTTTATGAAGAAATAAATTTGGCATAATAATAAAAAAAAAAAAAAAAAAATAATAATAATAATAATAATAATAATAATAATAATAATAACGCTCTCCCGCTCACCGCACACGATCTTAGACTAAGCGACGAGGGAGTGCGAGTGGCGATCGGTCTGCGCTTGGGCCTGGCCATCTGCGAGCCGCACACGTGCGCGTGCGGTGCTCCGGTCTCATCCAGAGGCTCGCACGGTCTCTCCTGCTCCCTGGGTTTCGGCCTTCAGGCCAGGCATGTCACCGTCAACGACCTCATATTCCATGGCCTCAACAGAGCCGGAATCCCAGCGGTCAAGGAACCATCCGGCCTCACCAGAGCGGACGGTAAGAGACCAGATGGTCAGACCCTGATTCCGTGGTGCAGCGGAAGGGCCCTTATATGGGATGCGACGGTGGTGGATACCGTGGCCGCCTCATCCATCACCGGGACGGCGGCTGAGGCAGGGGCGGCGGCGGAGATAGCGGCCACAAGGAAACACGCGAAATACACCGAGCTACAGAGGCGATACATCTTCATACCGGTCGCCGTGGAAACCCTTGGGCCTCTCAACAAGGAGGGTTTCGATTTCATCTCAGAGTTGGGTCGCCGCCTGACGACAACTACCGGAGATAACCGTGAGACACGCTTCCTCTTTCAGAGCCTGTCGGTGCCTGTTCAGCGATTTAACGCAGTCGCCTTCCAGGGCACTATGTCGAAACTATCAGAAGGCGGAGCGCGATGGTCACAACAACACTAACGCTTTTTTATGTTAAAATTTCCAGTGTTTTTTTCCGGAAAATTTCCGATATTTTTTCATCAATATAATATTACTAATTAACAATTTAAATGCATAATAATGTTTTAACATCACTCACTCTAAGCTATTTTATGCAGTTATCTACCTGGATTCGCCTCCCTCTGGATCTGTATAAGTCCTTCTGGCGAAGGAGGTTACATGCACCCTTCATTGGAGCTTGAACACTGGGGCTGAGTTTGATGCACCTCTCTGGGGATGTCTACAAGGGGCATTTTACAAATGCTCTGGTGAATAGATTTTAGTAACACCGGCACAAGGTGGCAAAACCACCAGAGGGTGATAACACCACCAGAGTGTGGTACGCTATTAATCTTGCCTCTCTGGCAGTCTCTGCAGAGCCTTTGCTCTAATAAATGAATGAATGAATGAATGAATCCTTTGGCAGTGGTGAAAAGATTACTTAGGCTATAAATCTGTTGCTATAAAGATTATCTATGCATTATTTGTTTCTCTTCCTCACTCCCAGCATCTCGGAAAATGCATGCGTCTAGATATTCACACAGTGTCTTTCCTAATCTAATCACGCGCCTCTGAGGCTGTGCTAATTGTAGGGCCTGCGGTACATATTAAAACCGCTTCCACGATAAGTCGTCTACAGACTTTTCGTCTACGACACTAGCTCTCACACATTCGCCGACAGACATTTCGCATACAAAATGATTTGATATTGTAACTTTAAAAGGGAAGCTGGATTGATGAAAAAACTGTTTCCCTAAATGGAAGTGGGATTGATGAAAACATTCCTGTATTGAAATAGAAGCTGAATTGATCGAAATAAGTTTTCCCGTAAATAGAAGCTGGATACCAAGCTGGATGGATGGATGAAACTAAGTTTTCGATTCAATAGAAGGTGGATTGATGAAAATAATTGTTTCCGTAATTAGAAACGGGATCCATGAGACTATTTTAGTACGTTTTAAGAAAGCGGCCTCTGTTGATTAGCCCTAATGGATACAGCTACAGTCGTGTGCGAAATGTCTGTCGGCGAAATGTGTGTAGACGAGGTGTCGTAGACGAAAAGTCTGTAGACGACTGTCGGCGAAATGTGTGTAGACGAGGTGTCGTAGACGAAAAGTCTGTAGACGACTGTCGGCGAAATGTGTGTAGACGAGGTGTCGTAGACGAAAAGTCTGTAGACGACTTGTCGTGACACCGATAAAAATTACAAATGAATAATCTAATGACTTCTGTCATTATCCGAATTCACAGGTATTCACTGATGGTTGCTTCAAACGAAACCATAGTGAAGAGTAGTATTCCATCGGAGAAGCCAGATCAAAAGCCACCACTTCAATTCTCAAATATTTAAGATTCAGCAAAACAGACGGATTGAGGCAGTAAATTCCAGAAGCAGCTAGGTAATCATTCATTCATTCTGAGAATTTATTTAGCGCTTCTTCAAGAGACCTACGTACAGTACTGAGCGGCGCTTGCAGCCCAGCTACAGCTTTAAAAAAGGAGTTTGAGCGACTTATAAAAGGCAGGCGTCATGACAAGCATTGTTTGTCAGATAACCAGGTTCTCTACAGTAGCATTACGAGAGATCGAAATCGACAATCGTTTTATGACTATCGAGATTGTAATAACGGGTGATTGTTGCTTCTGAAGAGATGTAAGCAAGCATGTATGTATATTCTTTATTGTACCAGTTGCTTTCTCGCACTCTGATGTACATACCTCTTAATTGATCTGCCAATGAGAGTAGGTGTACAGCATTCTAATTATGAACGTTTCTTCGCAAGACTGTCTGCCAGAGGTAAGAAGTGGTTGTGCGTTCGCGGTGGTAAGGTATATATTTGGGGGCTTTGAGGGTGGTGGTGGTAGCAAACTACGCAATACATTGCCCAGGTTCCTTAAGATCGCTGAGGATAGTCTGGTGTAGAAAGCCTCCCCGCAAAGCCGCTTGAAGGGTTGGATTTCTTCTGGTAGGTACCGTGGCGGATCAACCTACTCGTTACTAACTGGAGTCACATACTATCATGCAACCCTATAAACCTTCACCACCATGTCGGGGCCGCATAAAATAACCGAGACCCCGTAGTTGCTCGCGTAGCATCATTGAGCCGTAGACCAGTCAGGCAATGCGCGACAAGGAAGATCAGGCAAATAATGACTGTTTTACTGTTCTGAATTATTGTGTTTATGTGTGGTTAGAAGATTAGAACTTCTGTTAATATAATCCCTAGTTGGCCCACCCTCATGCTTGAGACCTTGCCAATCCCGGAATGACATTTTGAATTAGGCTATGTCGCGCTCAACCCGCCCTTTCGGCCGTCTGATCACCATCTCATAAATCATATGTCTTCTTTTGATTTAGTTGTAGATAACAGGATGCAGCCCATTGTGACACGTGATCTAGTTCATCCGACACAGTGCTACTGTTTGATTAATGTACCAGCAGATAGCTATCGTCTGCCTATTTAAAAAACCTATTGCCAGGGTACGCCATTTTGAAGTTTTGATATTGTTACAATAAACAGGTTAACCCTCGGGCTACCAAGGGGGTGGTGCCACCACCATACGTTTTTATGCATACTTTTTTTTTTCCATATGGAATATAATTTTTGCATTTTAGGTAGCTGTAGCAGATTTATTGGCGCACATTTTGAGGTAAACATCATGGTGGTAGCCCACGCCATTCAAAAGTTATACCTGATACCCGAGGCACCAGGAGGGGTGGATACCACCCCCCGAGTTTTTTCGACTATTGCTTATTGACTATTCTTCCTAGAAGAGAAACAATTACACCATTCTTTAGAGGGAATGCAGGGCTTCATTTGCATACCTACATCTTTGTCTTATGAAAACCGGAAGTGATCAAAATAATAATAATACGCGTAATATGCGTAAAAAATGGCTGAATGGAAGCACTCCCCCTTAGTTTTTTGTCTGTAGTGTATTCATTTATCTTCCTGGAAGAGAAACAAAGATACCATTCTTTAGAGGGAATGTAGGGCTTCATTTGCATACGTACATCTTTGTCTTTTGAATACCGGAAGTGATCAAAATAAATAATAATACGCGTAATCTGTGTGAAAGTGGCTGAATACAGCATTACAACGTAAACCGATATATATATGTATGGATATATATGTATGGATGTACATTTATACTATATAAACATGTGTAGGGATGATTGTGTGTATCTTTTATACATAGATCAGTTTCAAAACACACATAATCTTATATTTGTTTATCCAAAAGTACAAAATGTACGCAATAATATAAAATATTGCTAATTAATGGGTTCCGTTGTTAAAAGTGATGTAACTTCGAGGTGCATCTACGTTCAAACCGCGATCACAAAACAGCGATCGTCAAAACCGCGATCACAAAATAGCGATGCACAAAATAGCGACTGCATAAAATAGCGATCATCAAAACAGCGATTAAATTCGAAGATTGACTTATTTAATGTACGTTGATTGGTCGTGATTGCGAAACTAATTAGCGTTAATTATTTTACTAAATCATTTGAAGTTGTTGTAGTGATACCGGAAATAACAGCGTTGATTGGTCCTGAATGCGAACTTAACTGAACTTAAAATGTTGTAGTTAAGTAGGCCTACATCGCAGGACAAATACCAAATCCATTGAGTTTGAGATATCTCCATTGAATTCTATTCCATGGCTTCTAAGGAAAGAAATTATCCTGTTGTATGTATGTATGTATGTATGTATATATATATATATATATATATATATATATAAGTCTTCTATCTTTTGGTCCTCATTTTATTTCACCTATAGGGACTTGATTAAATTGAGCCAAATTTGAACTGAACTATGCCTGATGTACTAAATTATCATTGAGACACTTATATGTTGGTTCGCGCTTATAGGTAAAGATATAGCTTTTTGGGGTGAGCACCAACCGTAATACCATACAAATTATCGGCTGTTGATCCTCGAGGATCTACGGACGGCTTTTATTGCATACTGGAAAACACGTCCCTTGGTGCTCTGAAGAAGTCTAAACAAGAGTGACGTTTGCGGCGTTGTTAGCAACCGGCGATATTTTATTGATATTTGATATACACGCTGTAATTAGTGTTATTAATTTATTATAGGCATTACAGTATCGCATAATATTGATTTTACCAAAGGTTTTAGCAACTTTTTGACCTGTGAGATCAGTTGTTTGTAAACTGCTTTCCGAATAATAATAATAATAATGCGCAGGGTATGGCGTCGATCGATGGCGCAAGGTTATTTTGATGATTAAGTATATCGAAAATACTGCTTTTATAGATGAATTGATTATAACTATGTTCTCATCGTCAAATACCGAGTTAACAAGACGTTTGGACCGCCGAATAAAATCAGTTTCTTTTAACTAACAAAACTCGCAGATCTTGGGAAATGCGACCAATGCCGCTCGAGTCTTATGCAACCCAATCACCGCGAAGTCCTAGGACGTGAGGTTTGGTACCATTTGGTTTGGAATTGGCTCCAAATTGCATTACGCCTTATGCAACCCAATCGCCGCGGAGTCCTAGGCCGTGAGGTTTTGAGCCACTTGGTTTGGAATGGGCTCCCAATAGCATTACGCCTTATGCTCACTTAGGTTCACTCAGATGCGTTTTACCGCAGCCTTAAGACCATCCTTTTCGGCCGGGGTTGTGTCGGGAATGCTCCTGACTGAGTATAGTAACCTTGAAGGGGCGCTGTATAAATCTTCGGAATGAATGAATCAAGTTTAGATTAAACCATAAAAAACGTTGCTAATTATTTTATATCGTCAAATTAAAATGGAACTAGATTGATGAAAAAAACAGTTTCCCTAAATGGAAGTTGGATTGATGGACATAATTTTTTACCGTAAATAGAAGCTGGATTGATGAAACTTTAAGTTTTTGATTCAATACAAGCTGGATTGGTGAAAATTATTGTTCCCATAAGTAGAAGCTGGACCCATGAGAATATTTCTTTGCTTAAATAAAAAGTTCCATCGATGAAAAAAATTCTTAAATAGAAGTTGGGTCATTTGTTTAATTAAATAGAAGCTGGATTGATGAAAAAATTTTTTAAAGATGAAAATTAATGGAAGCGTATTGATAATAGTTATCATGGATATAGGTAGACTGCTTATTTACTGACGTGAAGTACTGCATTGAAGACATTCAAATAATTTACCAACGCAAACTATGGGATAACCCATTGGTGAAAATTAGTTTATGGACCTAGGAAAATGTAATAATGTATTTCTAATTTGAGAACTTCTAAAGCACCACTGTAATGCACAATCAATGATACGCCTACAACTGCTGATCTGACCTGTCTGGATCAGTGGTCAGTCTGATGTATTATATTTTGTTATTGTTATTTCACAAAAGTAGTAATAATATTGTTGTCAATTGAACATTAAACTTGTCTTTGTTTAACCAGATTATACAGCTTAATTGTATTTACGACATTGTATACTTATAATGTTATTATTTCTGTGCTATTGCCATTAGCATCTGCAGACACTGTATTTACTGCTGGTCTTGTCCACCAATTGAAAAATGTTGTCTTCTAATTGTAATTTATTATTTCTAATTAGTTCTGTGACTGTTAAATAAATGCAAGCTTGGATATTCAGAAAATGAATATTTGAAACACTATGATTGAGCAATAGCACTGATGAATTATCCAATGATACTTTAGCAATGGCATGGTGAATTAGTCCCTATTGTGTTGTCTTATATATCAATTCATAGCAGAGAAAAGTATTTTGCCAATAAGATAAAATCATGATAATGCCATGAAGAACAGAAATATCAGCAGAGAGTAAAGCAGTGCTCAGAAAACTAGAAGTCACCAGTGGTGAGTCCACATACACCGGACGGGACCCAACCACAGTATTATCATCCATTGTGAAACATAATGTGGTAGAGATCTAAAGAAATTTATACAGCACTCCTGTTTGAACTATTCAGACATGGTGTAAAATGTTATTGTTGATATACTTGCCAGAAGATACAGTGATTAATCAATAAAGAGAGCATTTGCTTGTTAAAACAAGCAGTCCATCCATATACAGGTTGGTGCTCATATAATTATCCTTAATAGAAATGCATGCTTTTGGTGCTCAAATATAACATAGTGCTTGCTGTTGGTGCTCAGCCGATATATACTATACTTTTACATAAAGTGAACTATTGGTGCTCATCTATATTATTCCTTAAGGTAAATGCATGCTTTTGGTGCTCAGCTGATATATCATACATTTGAATAAAATGAACTCTTGGTGCTCATCTATATTATTCCTTAAGATAAATGCATGCTTTTGGTGCTCAAATATAAAATTCATATTACTAATGCATGTTGGTGCTCAGCAGATCATATCTAAATTTCGAATAAGAGAAATTGGTGCTCAGCTTATATATTATCATTGAAAAGGTCATCAAGGAAAACATGCTAAATTCCTGTAATATGGCATTTATTTGCACATAATTCAGGACAGGTTTGAAACAGATATAGGAGCATTTAATAAGGAAAGAGTATATTTGTGATTATGATATAACTAGTAATGATACTACTGCTGTCTTGCATAAGAACATTTTAAAACAAACTACTGCATGCACTTCATTAACCCTCTGTGCAGTATTTTTTATGTAAATTGAGAATTATCTGATTATGACAACTTATATGACTTTATCTTGAAAGTGGTGAATCATCAGTTGATGCCTTGTGCATTATAGATCGGTGCTAAGGATATTGCTAATTATTACAATAATATTACTGACAGTTAATAAACAACATCACTCAGAAGCACTTTCATCGCTAATAACTACCGAAATACCTTAGATACTGCTAGCAGTGTTTCATCTGATTATATTAATCTTTGGGTCGAAACTAATATATGTGAAACCTTTGTAGTTTGATCTAGAAAATGATGACTGATACACGGCAGCAATCCCCAGAACAATATCTGTCTGGAAGAGTTTACTGGGTTCAGAGATTTAAAGCAATTGGTAAAATTCCCAATGGTTGAGGGCAGCACAGACTTTGACTGCTAATGACAAACAGTTCTGACAAAGACAAGGTAATATTATTATTTCTGCATTTCTGTGCCTCTATCCAATGATTAAGATGACTAAGCACCTGAGTGTACGAGGTTCCTACACAGTAATCCTCTCAGTGTAAATGAAACTTGTACTCTGCGTTACAAGCCAACTTCTTTGACCAATCAGCTACCCTGCATATGCATGAAGCACTGTTGGCACATACCAGGTATTTACCTCCACCCCAATGGAATAATGTGGCCTTCCTTCCTTGTGTGAAATTTTGAAATAGACCTACTGGTTCTTTTGAACTGGGAAAAAAGAGAAAACTGAAAGTCTAATTCCATGTCAATCAACAGCAACTTCCATGTTCTTAAAAGATAACACAATGATCAAAACAATGATGTTACCAGATGAAAACTGCATCTTGCTGCCTTCGAGACCGTAGTTCTCGCAGCACACGTCTCTGAAATTCTCAAAGACATCGGCGAGTAGGAGAACATCGGACAGATTATATAAATCGTGGTATTCTCGCAATGTTTTACATCCAAATTCATTCCATACCACCCGTGCGTGATCGTAATCTTCATCGCTGATATCCTAGTCGATTAGTTTAGAATAGAATGCGGATTTGGGAGGCAATTCGGTTTCGTTTAATCTTTCAACGCCACAGACATAATCGTAAGGGTAGACTCCTTTTTTGAGTAATAGATCGAGCTGCCTACCTTTATAAAATTCACCTACATTCTTACACTGCTCTTTACTAAGGTTTTTAGATAACGCGTCGAGACTCGAGGGCATGAATCTAAAACTATCTAGAAAACGTAATTCGCGTTTGACCTCTACTTCCTTCTTTTCTCTACCTATAAACTTATCGACCACAACTTCTCTGCTAAATGAAATGTACTTTTCTTCGGTACAAGGTATGCAATTAATCCTTTCATTATCTTCACCACGTAGTTTCTTTACGAATAAATGAGCATCGTAACAAGATAAATTATGGAACAGTACTGGGAAAAACTTGGGGACCTTGTAGCTTAAATTACATTTGTTATGGGCCGCCCCTCTGAATTTACCTGTAAGATGGCAGTGGTCTCGAACTCGATCAACACCTAATTCGCCTTCGCAAATGTGGCAAACGGTAGCTGAATCGTATAGCTCCTTGTCTTTCTTCCCGAATATCATTCGTTTTGGAAATTTAAATCGTTTGTAAATATCTTTTATATTCTCTATAAGAGTGTCTATAAATATCTGCGCTACATCGTCGTCTTCGTTCTCCGCTGTAAACATTACGGGAGCTTGCGAATATAGGTCATCATCGAAACATTTTATAAAATAACAGAAAGAACTCGGAACGTGTTTTTGGTATTTATTTGTGAAGGATGTGTTGGGATTTGGCTGACAAGTGTCTATAGGTTTGATAAAGCTTTCAAAATCTGCGTACACGATGAAGGGGGCACGCATCTTTCTATAATAATTGTTAAAACTCAACATAGTTCCTGGTTCCGGTAGTTCTATCTTTTGCGCCTCGTGTTGGGAACAGTACTCGACGTGTTTGCGTAGTGAATCTTTTCTACTGAATCCTATTAAGCATCTTTTACAATGGTACATAGAAGTGTATGTGTTTTCTCTATGAACCGCCACCAGTCTGTTAAAGTTCTTTATCCAACAATAATGCTTCTTTTCTCCGTCGGAAATGAGTAATAGATCTACATAGGTATCACTTTCATGCTTAGATATATATAATGGGTATAGTTTAACATCTTTCTCATAACCGAAGACATTAATACTAATGTTATTATTTCTCTCAAACCTGCTTATCACATTAGCATCCGCCGCTACTGGAAATTCAATGCCAGACCAATTAAGTTCTTCAGACTGCTTGATTAAATTCTTTTGTAATTCGATATGGATGTCTTTCAACGGGGTTTAAAGCTCTCGTTACACACCACTTGAAACATTTTTCGTCGTCGTTTTTCAAATTAATAATAGCCTTTTTATTAGTTAAATACTCAGGAAGCGAAATATAAGAACTTCCTTTCAAAGGCTTATATTCCACCGTATCGATATCCAACTTCATAACTGATTTAAACCTCCAATTACTACCTCGCATCTGATAACTCGCCATGCTTTCCTTAATTTTATCCACTGCGCCGCTATAAATTTCACCCACGTCGGTTGCGTCTAATATAATCTCATTCTTCGATTTAAAATTAGGTTCAGCTTCGACCGCTTCCCCAGATTTCATATCTACTTTCTCCATTACACATAAAAGATTGAATTGAACTTTTACCCCTCGATTTTTCGTTAGCAGACTGACTACCCGCGGCCTTACAGCATCGAGGAAAGATGTGACGTCGATCCCTCGAGTTCCTTCGATTGTGTATCGCTTAGTAAATCCCTTAATAGCATTCGCGGTCTCTAGGATTTCGAACTTCTTTTCATTGATTTTGCTAAAAATACTCGAAACCTTTGACATCAACGAGTCTAATTTTTCATTCACGGGTTTCTTCACTTCAGGAGGTATGTAACTGATTATCCAATCCGCACAAGAATTAATTTCCGACCTAACCTTATTCTCTACTTCAGTCAAAACATTATTAGATGAAGGTTTATACTTACCTGGAAGAAGCGTTGGAACTTTGATGTCTGGAACTGGAGCGTCTAGAGGGTTGCTTTCGTGTACAGTCTTAACGCTTTGCAAAAGTCTCAATGATACTAATGTCACGAGATCCGCTTTTCGCAGTCCCGAATATCTAACCAAGCCACTCTCTTTGGCAATGTTTCGTAATTGTTTTACTGTTTTCGTTTTGTATTCCATTTTGTATACAGAAGATTTTTCTTTAAGTCCAAATCGAGATTTTTCATTCATTTTAGTTACATCAGAAAGTTTGGGGATTGTATTTGAACCAAGGCTATAGGTCTGTGCATGAGGGGGTCGGACTTAATATTAGTCAGTATGGGTCGATTTTGACTAATATTTATTTAGGCCCATGCATGGCTATTTGAGATTATCCATAACATGGAGATTTCCGAAGAAACGCCTACGATTATTAAATAACTTTGGTTATTACGCAATACGTAAAATCTAACATAGGTTACAGGAAAGTGACATTTATTTATGTAGCGCATTTGTAATGGGCCAGCTAGCAACAACTTATACTACTTCTGTATGTTAAGACTTAAACTTTCAGTTATGTTTGGTTTGTTGATTTGTGATTTGTGTATCATACTCTCACACAATGCATTTTTTGTTTTTTTGCACTGTTACTACTGCCAAATATTATCCAGAAAAAGGTCGATCCAGCCGCAGCGGGTCCATGTGACCCTTTTGGATTGTCCTCTTGATATGTGCATTCATCTACTGGAATTGTTTTCTTGAATCTGTACTGATTACTGTGATGTTATGGTATTTGATGCTGTGTCAATAAATGGCTTACTTATATACTTTTACAACTGTGTTTATTGGATGTCTGTACACCACAGTGCGATTAGCAATTGGTTAATAAAAATACACTAACTAACTTCGTGAACAACTTATTACAGGGCATTGCGTAGAGTGTACCCAGCAGGTTGAACCATTAGATCAATAAACAAATACCAAAACTTTTGATAGGGTTACCAAGTTCCACAGTTGGCCATCTAGGGTCAAACTCCAGTTGTCTTACCTTAACTCAGAAAGTCAAACAACGCCATTAGTGTTCCCTTAACATTCAGCCGCATTCGGGCTTCTAAAGATTCTGCACTGAAAGGATTTTCTAGATGTTTTCTGGCAATAAAAGGTTTCTATGTCACATTGTGCAGTGTGTGTAGGCATAAAACCGTAACTTTTACAGATAGGCTAACAAGACAACATTTAAATAAACTTGTTCCAACCACTCGTAATTTCAATTAGAAATCTATATTGCACCACTTCAAGTTCAAATTGCCAGAGAAGTTCACACTAATTTCTAGACTGTCCCAAACACACACACACCAGTGAAGTAGCTGGTTCCCGCTATGTACTGGCCACTTTCTTTGAGCAGAGTGAAAACCTTAAGATTGCGATTACAATTTATGAAATAAAGGCATCGAACTCACATGATACAATCAATCGTTGTGTGGTGCAAACATCCAGGGTAGCAGTGGTATCGTCATAGTTAGTCTGTCCATTGGGGCTAAAAGACGCTCTACACACACGCGTGATATTCTCCTTTTTCGCAGTTCCAGTGAGAGTCGTCTTAACACTTTGCGGTTGCTTCTCTGTTGTCTCTGTTTCACCAGCAGTCTTATTATGAAACGACAGAGCCACATTCGATGGCTCCACGGATTTAACCGGTATGTTGATGGTACACCAAAAGCTCTGGCCATCGTCTTTATCCAATGTGTTACTCGTCACACTCGACCGACATGATTCTTTCACACCTGCATTGCAAAGCAAAACTGATCAACTCCAGCTAAATGATTATATTCAATATTACCATTAATATATTTGGTAGCCTACTTGTCGGTTTTACGACCACCAAAATTCCTCGGTTCTTTCTTATAGTTTCGCTAAAACGTGCTATATATTCTCAGGAATCCAGTTTCTAATTACTGACAAGATTATTTTCATCAATCCAGCTTCTATTGAATGGAAACCTATTTTCATCCATTCATCCAGGTTGATTTCCAGCTTCTATTTACGGGGAAAATTATTTCGATCAATTCAACTTCTATTTCAACACAGGAATGTTTTCATCAATCCCACTTCCATTTCGGGAAACAGTTGTTTTCATCAATCCAGCTTCCATTTTAACTCCTACACGACATCTCTTATGATACCAGGTGCGATCGTTGAATAAAATAAAATAGAAAAGTATTAAATAAAATAGAAAAGTATGAAGAATTTTTGGTGGTCGTAAAACCGACAAGTACCATATATTTTTATTATTACTATTGTTGGTGAGGCACAGTGGCCGTGTGGTTAGAGCGCTTGGCCTGTAATGCAGACAGTATGGGTTCAAACCGCCACTTTGGCAGTTTAATACGGTGTAATACAGTGTGTATGAACATTGAACAAGTCCTTCACTTACAGTTACCATCGATGTTCTGCCACATGGTAATCTGCTGTGCACTTCTGAATATTGGAAGGAGGGCAATAACAAATACAGTTGTAGTTTACAATAAAAGATTATTATTATTATTATTCAACCGAGATAGAAATAATCCATAAATATCTTAAAGAAATCTCGAAAGAATACAAAAGCCATTGAGCATGATAAATATAATTATCCAATTATATTCATTATTATTATTATTATTATTATTATTATTATTATTATTATTATTATTATTATTATTATTATTATTATTACATTTCAATTTTACTCATATTAGCAATGAACCTCAGTAGTCAAATGTAAATAAAAAAAAAATTGTAATAACAAATACTCTAGAAACTCGACATAATACTGTCTTTGGGCGTTACAACAAAAAAATAAATTTATAATGAGAACATGTCATATACATGCTATTATCTGTGGCTCAATTAATTGGGATCCAAGTCCTGAAAGTGTCGTATCAGAACCATTGTAGTAAAGTACCAGTTACATCAAGTCACCAGTGTTACCATTATTATTATCCTAAATAATAAACACCAGCACTAGTACACCAAACACTATAGTTAGTAAAATTTCAGACTTTGAGTAGTACATACTTACTTGAAGGTCTGAAGCGTCTAGTGGCAGCAGAAGAAAACCGTTGAGAGTGTAGTAAAACTAGTCAGTGACAGGGACTACATCTAAAGGAAATAGATCCGTGATCCGTGCGTCACCCACCATCTTTTATGGTAAAAAGACCGGACATTCCGGTTCAAAAATCAACTAAGCGCAGTAACAAATGAGACCTGATAAACTCAGTTTGTGAACACTTACTTATTCGTTAAGTAACCAGCCAACCTAACAAACCAGTCAAGGGGCCGTCCATAAAGTACCTCCCCCGTCACAAACTGTCACAAAACTCGGACCCCCCTAAAGTACGTCACACTTTCGTACAGTGATTAAATAATAAACAAGGCTTCGCAACAACATTATTACTAGCGCTCCCTAGCGAGAGGAATCGTGAAAAACACATTCAGGAGATATACATTTCATGCTATTTTGACATAAAACTAATTAAAATGTTTCAGAAAATTTTTGAAAATTATTTTGAAAGCTATGAAATTCTACTAAAAAAATAAAAATAAATTATAAAAAAAAAAAATAAAAAATAAATGTGTGACGTCACACATGGCCTGATCCCCTCCCCCCTGTCACAAACTGTCACACTTTCTTAAACCCCCCCTCCCCTGGAGCGTGACGTACTTTATGGACGGCCCCCAACCTATCTAATCAGACAACTTATATGTGTACCTTGCATATTCTACCGTACCCTAGATTCTGGTTTCACTGACTTCGACCTGGATTATAATTATTGATTTCGATTTCACTTGAAGCGACCAACGACTGACGTCTTGAACATTATGATAGTGGCGCTATAGAAGTCAATAGATTAGATTAGATAAGAAGACTTACCAATGACAACCAGAATGGAGATTCTATAATATTCCTTATCACCCACTGCTTGCACACAAATGAATCTTCCGGAGTCGTTAATTTCCAGCTGCGTAATAGTTAGGCTACAACCACCAGTGCTGTTAACGCTGTATCGTTGAGTGGGATAGACATCATTGTTCAGCATTCCTGAGCCATCCCGGTACACTAGTTTCGGTGACTGCAGGCCTTCCACCTTCGCCCAATCGACCAGGTGACAATTCTTATTGACCGTGACACACTCCAACGTAACACTATCACCGACTTTTTTCAGAGCATTTACCGGTCCTTTTTGTATTTGTGACTGCACAGCTATAAAAAAAATGCAAACCAAATGCTCAGAAAGCCACACAGAAGGCCATCTCATTTTAGTCTGTCTGACCTTGTGCAGTTAAAAAGTTTTCTACTGATAATAATATGTCCGAAGAACTCGGCTGCCTGTAAAAGTGCAGCCAAATAACATTAGAGGCAGTCAAGTGATATAAATGCATCAAACTTCCAGTTCCCATGTCGAGAATGCAACGTCGTTGCACGTTCTCAGTGGCTGGAACATCCACCTGGATTAGTCTCTCTCTGGATCTGTATACATCCTTCTGGCCAGGGATGTTACAAGAACTCTTCGTCAATGCTTGAACACTGGGGTAGAGTTGGATGCACCTCTGGATGGATGTTTAGAAGGGTAATAAATTTTAGCAACACCAGCAGAAGGTGGCAACACCACCACAGTGTGGTAGCACCACTACCGGGTGGTATTACTCGTAATTTATCCGCAGAGCCTTTGAAAAATGAATGAATGAATGAATGAATGAATGAACCTTCTGGCAAATGGAAGATTACCTGCAAATATCCGGTTTAAAAGATTATCTATGAATTATTTCGTTTCTCTTGTTCACCCCAGAACCTCGGTAAATGTATACGTATAGATATTTACACAGTGTCTTTCCTAACCCTTCCTGGGGCGCGGTGGTGTAGGGGTATGTTCGGTGCCTTGCAGCCGAAGGGTTGCGGGTTCAAATCAACCTCTAGCCGCCGCGTAGGGACCCTGGGCAAGTCCTTCACTCGCAATTGCTCATGCGCTTCGGCGTGAAACTCCGATTCAGTGTCCGCGCTGTAGTCGGGAGCGCCTCTGAGTAGAAATCTTGAAGGGGTGCTATAACAAGTGCTCATACATACATACAAACCAAATCACATGCCATTGAGACTGTGCTAATTCTACATGTTAAAGATGTCTGTTTGATAATAATTTAATTACATCTATGGTGTCATTGTCTCAACTGACGGGTATTCACTGATGGCTGCTTCATTAGAAATCACAGAGAAAGAACAGTATTCTATTGAAAAATGCTCAGGTAAAAAAAC
The DNA here is from genome assembly GCA_020284085.1 of Aporrectodea caliginosa. NCBI lineage: Eukaryota > Metazoa > Annelida > Clitellata > Crassiclitellata > Lumbricidae > Aporrectodea > Aporrectodea caliginosa. The sequence continues at coordinate 318,110 of JACEVL010000758.1, forward strand.
AACAGGTCAGTCCTCAAGTTCCTAAAATTCAGCAAAGGAGAGGGACTGAGGCAGTAAATTTCAGAAACAAGTAGGTTATCGCTTTTATGAGTATCATTATTATGATAACTAGATGTTTTCCCGTCCTAAGACGGCTAAAAACAATATCTATCCTTCCCTCCCTCCATCCTCCCTCCCTAACCCTAACCCATTCCCTTATAGACATGAAGAAGGATCCACATGTCGCCCTGTGCATTATCTCGCGTTGCTATGACGACGTCTGTTAATGTTTATTGCTATGACGTAGAATGACGTAAGCCATATTGTCCATGGCGAAAACAGCTTAACAGGCAAACAGCGTAACACCGCGAACAGATAAATATAGTCACGCGCGCGAAGAGATTTCTGTGCGTTTATATTATTAATGAGTGACTACTGCTTCTTAAAAATGTCCAGCTATTTAGTTAAGTAATTAAGCAAATATATAATTTGAATTCCACAATCTGGTGTAGTCCTATACTTACATCTAAATTGATCTGCCAATGAAAGTAGGTCTGCAACATTCTAATTATAAGCGTTTTTCGCATAAGATTGTCTGCAAGTGGTAAGGAGCAGTAGGTCTAATGCGTTTGATGTGGTAAGATATAGGCTATATTTGGGGTTTGGGGCAATAGTAAACTATGAAGTACATGGCTCACGTTCTTTTGGATCGCTGAGAAAGTCTGGTGTCAGCCTCCATGCAAAGCCGGTCAAAGAATTTTTTCATATTGTAGGTACCGGTGGCGGATCAACCGAATCGTTACTGACTGGAATGATTGCATCCTATCCAGTGCATATTTTAACAGATTTTTACTACTGGGACGGCTGGCGTAACTAGAGTTTCAACAATTTACCCAACATTTTCACCCAATATTTTCTTCTTTATATCCGCCAAAATTTCTGATGACTTTTTTTTTTTGCTTTTTTACACCTTTTTGGGTGAAAAGCCTCTCGTATATATAATAATATATTCATTATACATTACCTACTTAGTCCTATAATATACACCCACCCACGACTACCCCCTCCCTCATTATGCCACACACACTGACTCGTCCACTGACTACTGGGACAAAGTCTACTACTGTCATTTCTATGTTATTCAGAACTAACATAAATTAGAGTATTACCTAGGACAAATCACCAAAACTACTGGGACATATCCTAAAACTACTGGGACAAATCCTAAAACTACTGGGACATTTGTCCCAGTAGTTACACAGTTAAAATATGCACTGATCCTATCACAAACCACCACCACCATGCCGGGGCCGCATAAAGCAACAGGAACACCGTATAGCCTACTTGACCGCACCACATCAAAGAGCCGTGGACCAATGAGGCCATGCGAGACAAATATGCACAGGGCATATTATGAGTGTCTTGACTTACTGCATATTCTGGTTATGTAATGTAACAAGACATTTATAAAGCGCCACTTAAGAGTCTCTCAGAATCGCTCACACGTGGCAATGAAACAGCTGAAAAGTGCGTCTCTAAGCGTCTAGAGAAAATCATATAGAAACATGCAGCAGTAGTGGCACGAACAGAGGTCGGAACATCATTCCAGATCTAGTTATGTGTGGTTCCAAGCTAAGAGCTTCTGTAATTATATAGGCTATAATCCCCAGCTGGCCTACATTCACGTTTGAGACCCTTGTCAATCAAAGGATTAGGGCCTACATTGGGGATTCTATCTCGCTCAACCTGCCCTTTCGGCCGTCTGATCGCCATCTCATAAGTCTTCTTTTAGATAACAGAATGCACTCCCCCGTGACAAGTGCTCGAGTTCATTCCCCCATTGTGCTTCAGTTTGCTGGGGTACCAGCAGATAGCTATCGTCTGCATATTTAATAAACCTATTGCCAGGATGAGACGTTTCGAGTTTTGATATTGTTACAATAAAGTTAACAGGTCCCAGACCCGAACCAAGGATAATGATCGGTTTCATAACAATAGCAGAGATAGATCCATTGAATTCTGTTAGGCTATAAATGGCTACGATCTCTAAGGAGGCAATTATTATATAGTCCGGTATTTGCAACTCCGCAAGTTGTTCGGCTAGGTAGAAGTGTAGTACTTCACCGTATCGAAGGCCTTTGTGAAGTGCAGTGCAATTAGATGGACAAACTTGGTTTCTCTTAGTTGTTCCGAAAAGTTACCGTTAGACAGTGTGATTTTCGTTAACGATAACGATAACGAAAATGTTCGTTAACGAAAATAAAATGATTTCGTTAACGATAACTATAACTATAACTAAAAAATATCATTAACTATAACTATAACTATAACGAAAATAACACTAACGAAAATTCATCTTTATTTTCGTTAATACAAAAAATAAAAAAAGGAAGTGCAATATGGACGATACGACATAAATGAGAACGAAAAATGCGAAATTTTTATTGTGAAATTTGTCAGTTACTTTGGAAACTCGTGTATTGATGAAGCTGAATGTACCCATGCTTCAAAGGTTTTCATAGCTCTGAGTAAATTGTGAAACAGCGTATTAATACGCACAATTTTGCTTATAGACTTAATTATTGTAACTAAGTAGTAACTAAAATTAACTAAAATAAAAATCCATTAACTATAACTATAACTATAACTAAAAAATAATACTAACTATAACTATAACTATAACTAAAATAAAAAATCATTAACTATAACTATAACTATAACTAAAATAAAACCTGTAAGGAAAATCACACTGCCGTTAGAGCAATTAAGGCAGCCATGGTGGAACCCGTCGTACGGAAAGCATATTGAAATCCTGATTTGATTGCTGCATTACTTACTTGCCAAGGCTTCAGTAGGCCTATTATTATATCCAAGGAATATGTATAGGTCTTTGCTGATATAAATATCCTACACTGCCATGGCATAATCAGTCTTAGCAATGCCACAAAAGTTGAAAACAAGAAAGAATATCATTACAAGACTGAGCCAAGGTAAAGGCAGTTGCAGGCGCGTGTCTGGTCATTGGCAAACATTTAGTATCGGGGTGCTGGACATTTACGTAGCGCCTCAATTGAATTCACAAACAGCGAAAAAGTCAAAGCAACACTGTACTTTTGATATAATGTTAAGGACCAAAAAACAGATCCCATCCATCTTTCAACCTGTAGATCAAATTCGAAGATACGACATCTTTTTAATATAATTATTATTAATTATTTGGATTTGTAGATGGTTTCCTCCAGGATTAAAGAGAATGCACAATATTCTTAAATATTTATGGGAAACTGAGAACATCGCCCGCCATGTTTAATATTAACGATTGAATTTAACCAGACCCGACAATCCGGTTAAACCGGTAAGAAATTTCGATAATTTAGCTTGCTTTTTGAAACTTTCTCAAATCCATTACACAATATTAAAGAAACAGACTCATCTAAGGTTTTATGTAAAAATTTATAATTAAGCTTATGTCGGCATCACTACACTTGATTAGTTTATCGATTTCGCTTTAAGAAGGGACATGGTTAAACCGTAGTTTACGTTGCTAAATTATTTTATATCTACAAATTAAAATGGAAGCTGGATTGATGAAAAGCATTGTTTCCAAAAATGGGACTGGGATTGATAAAACCATTTCTGTGTTTAAATGGAAGTTTGATTGATGGAAATAAATTTTGACCGTAAACAGAAGCTGGATTGATGAAACTAAGTTTTGATGTAATAGAAGCTGGACTCATGAAAATTATTGTTTCCGTAAGTAGAAATTACTGTAGAATAGTTAGTTCTTTCCTTAAATAAAAGTTCCAGTGATGAAAATTTTGGGTTAAATAGAATTTGGGTCATTTTTTCATTAAATAGAAGCTGGATTGATGAAAAAATTCGATGAAATGGAAGCGGGATGATGATAGGTATCATGGACATAGGTGGACTGCTTACTTACCACGTGAAGTAAGGCATTGAAGACATTCAAATAATTTAGCAACGTAAACTACGGGATAACCAGGGACAGCCATAGACTTAGCAAAAACGTGTTTCTGCCAAAAAACAGTAATTTTCTCTAAAATTTATGTCATTATCACAGTTTCTTAGCACGAACCTGTCATTGAAACCACCAGAACAAACAAAATCGGTGCTAAACCTACGTCCATCATTTATTAGTACATGAAAATCCTTGTAATTAACAAGTAGAGCTGCCAACTCTGGACTTCGCAATGCTTTCGTGGGCGTAGGCCTATATATCGGCACTCTTGCATTCGTTGACCCTAACTGTCATCCATGGCGCCGACGGAATTTTTGCAGGAGGGGGCAAACACAATGGTCACGGTTAAATTTTTAGCAAGAGCTTGAAAAATGCAAAACAGGATATTAAGAACATAGGTATTTTTCATAGAGGTCCTAATAATTATTATGTGTAAATTTGAAAATGTAAACAATAGGCCTATCCAAACAAAATCAGTTATTGATACTTTAATTAAATTTATCCATGAATAGTTTTTAGAGCAGTTAAAAAGCGAGAACTATCTGAAACGGAAATTGATGTCGTCTGCCGTCTCTGCCGAACTCGTCTACCACTTTTCCCATAAATTCTGCTTTGTTGGCGTTGACTTTAGGCCTATTCTCGGGGTAGCGTACACAGCATGCACAATCGATTCTCAGGATTTCAGCGCTGCCCTTCGCAATTCCCACCTCTTCTCGCCTCGTGAGACTCTTGATGCTCTTACGGTTGACCAATTGTTTGACCTTTACACCAACACCGCGACGCTCTTGCTTGATACGATGCTTCCTCTTCGCAGCGTTAAGACCCGTCTTCGTCTCTTCGACCGTTGGCGGTTTGGTTCGACGGAGAATGCCATCAGTCACGTCGCCGCACAGGCTGCGCTGAGAGACGATTTCGCCGGTCCAAAGATCCTGGTGACCGTTTGGCTTGGATTACCCAGCTACGCCCTCTTCATCGTCTCTACCACGACAAAGAGGCTGCCTATACACTGGGAACAGTTGGTCTCTCGTAACGCCAAGAATCCAAAGCGCCTGTGGTCCTCCATCTCGGGTCTTCTTGGTCGACCGTCTCGTCCCTTGGAGTCTTGGAGACCCCGCGTTCTCCGCTAATGACTTTCTTGACATGCTTACTACCAAGACCGACCGTCTTCGAGCCTCTACAGCTGATGCTCCTCATCCAACGTTTTCCCCAAGAACATCTGTCTTCGAAGGTTTCCGACCCATTATGGACTCGGATCTGCGCTCAGTCTTGACATCTGTTAATTTAAAATCATTTGAATTGGACCCTCTTCCCCTTTTTATTATCACAGATATTCTTGATGATATTGCTCCTTTCTTTCTGTACCTATCTAATAGATCACTCTCAGAGGGCTGCATTCCCGCTTCACAAAAACGACCTTTAGTCTTTCCAGCACTCAATAAGCCCAACCTAGACCCTAACCTTTGTCAGAACTTCCGACCTATTTCAAACTTATCATTTGTCTCCAAAACCTTAAAACGACTGGTTTCCATGCAGCTTCTCCCCTATCTTGAACATTCAGGACTCCTCCCTTCCCATCAATTTGGTTAAATGGCTTATCACTCCACAGAAACAGCCCTTCTCTCTACTTTATGATATCTATTCAGCTGTTGACAGGTCTCAGCTCACACTTCTTGCTCTTTTTGATGTTTCTTCGGCCTTCGACATGGTCGACCATGCAATTCTACTCCAACTTCTTGAGACCTCTTGTGGACTCAAAGGTTCCCCACTTCTTTGGCTTCGATCTTACTTGTCTGATCAAATGATCATTTCTGGTAACTCCAGAACTCAGTGGGTCCCTGTTAAATTGGGTGTTCCTCAGGGTTCTGTCCTAGGACCCCTCTTATTTATTTTATACACGGCTGGTGTTCCTTCCCTTTTTCCAAATCATTCGGCTATCGGCCATCTTTTTGCTGATGATGTCCAGGCACATGTTTGTGGGCCCCTTCTGCTCAGCTCCTTCTTGCTAGCCACATTGACGCTCTTTATGAGGATGTCCTCTAATCGCCTTTCTTTAAATTCCTCCAAAACCCAATTTATTTGATTTGGTACACCACAGCAACTCCTGAAACTCGACTATGCCATGCTCTCTGAAAAGTTTCCGCATTTCACATTCTCATCTAGTGTCCGTGACTTTGGTGTCACCCTAGATAGCTCTCTCACACTCACTGAACACATATCCAAGCTTACCTGCTCTTCTTACTTCTAACTTAGACGTCTTAGAGCTATCCGCAGATCTGTTTCAACCTCTACCTTCACCTCAATTTTCCATGCTTTTGTCTGTTCTCGAATTGACTCTTGTAATTCTCTCCTTGTTGGCTTACCCAAGGTTCGTCTATCTCCTCTTCAGTCCGCATTGAATGCTGCTGCCAGGCTTAGGGCTCGCCTCCCTCGATTATCTCACATCTCTACATTTATGGCTGAACAACTTCATCGGCTACATTGGATGAGGATAGTATAGTGGATAACACTCTTGCCTGAAGTTTTCACGGACCGGAATCGATTCCCGTAAGGTCCCTCTGGGTTTAAATCATGCCTCGTACAATGAGTTTGCGCCTTGCATGGCTGCAGCTTTGTTGATTTATGTCTTCTGTGATTTTGTGATTTGTGTTCTTGTGAATTGTTTTATCGTCATAACATGTACATGTATAGGCTATAGCGCAATGCGTTTGCAGGCGCTTCATTAAAGAATAAATATTATTATTATTATTTTTCGCCCGAGGTAGAAATAATCCCTCAGGCTCTAAGAAACTATATAAAGAGCGTTTTCGTTCTGGAGTTAGCGGTCAGCCTCACTGGTCAATTGCATAAAGGTGCTACGAAATGCAACAGGATTAAACCGCTGCGTGCAAATAGAGTAAATAAATATATATTAAAAATAATTAATAATAATAATTATAAAAATAATAATAATTATTATTATTATTATTATTATTATTATTATTATTATTATTATTATTATTATTATTATTATTATTATTATTATTATTATTATTATTATTATTATTATTATTATTTTTTATTATTATTATTATTATTATTATTATTACCTCTCTCTGTGCGCATCCAATTTAAAGTTCTCATTCTCATGCTCAAATCTCAACTGGGTCTTGCTCCAAAATATCTTTGTCACCAAATTCTCCGCCCCCCTCTCTGCCACGTCAAAGCGTCCTCTCAGATCCTCTGACCGGCATGACCGTTTTGTTCCCCGTGATAGGACCACAATGGCTCAATCCAGATCCTTTGTGTGCTATGGCTGTCTATGGTGTCGACTTCCTTCTTCTCTACGCTCTACAATTCTCTCTAGTAGCATCTGTAGGCCTACCTCTTTCTCTCACCTTAAAACCTTCCTTTTTTCTCGGAGTGCCTCGCACTGTTAGCGCTTCTAAAAGGCTTATGCTATGAGAAGCGTTTTATAAATAATCAACTATAATACAATACAATACAATACAATAATCCGGATAAACGGTCATTGCCATGGTTGCTGTTAGCCATAATTACACACGACGCATTTTTACTGAATGACCTCTCAATTGTACACGTAGTCGCTGGTAATGTTACGAGGATGACAATTGCTTCGTGAATAACAGGATTCAGTATGTGAAAGTATGTCAACAAAGTGGCTTTTAGTGTCTTGCATCGGTGATGAAGGCCAAAAGTCAAACCAAGCCATGGCTTCGGCTTCGAAATTGTCAATTTTGTATGTTTCATGGATAGAAAATATATTTCCTTTTTAAGCTTTCACGGTCACGTTTAGCAATTTTAGTAGGATGTAATGAGAAAAGGTTCAACTATGCACTGTTAATTTTATAGAAGCGACCTTCCAGAGAACTAATGAGAGAATCCAGATATGGGGAAAATATAGTTTTTCGAAAGTAGTCTTCTACGTTTGATATCCATAGTTGACATGAGAAAGATGTGGTCACGTTCAGATCCAAATTCAGGTTTACGGCCATAGAATTATAGGCGTAATTACCAAAGATTGTTATCTTTACGATCCTTCATCAAAAATAATAATTAATCATTAATAAAAAATCAATAATTGTCGCATTTCAGAAGTTAACTGCCATCTAAATATTAGCAATTGCACGAGAAGAAGATCAGTCGCGTGAGAACATCGAGAATAGTGCAATCTGATGGTAACTTAATTAATCCTCCATCAATTGATTCAGGTATTGTCTCACGTTAAAAATATAAGTCAGCCCACACATTCCTCCAAATATTTCCCTCACGTCAGCAAAGTACAAATCATACACTGACCTCAAGAGGTCATTATATGCGCATGAAATGGTAGCGATTTCATTTCTTTGGTCTCTGCTCTCTCAACTTCTCGTCGTCTGAATTGTCTTCCCAAAATCGCAGTTATAAATTGAAATCTCGAGATTTCTACAGCGCCCATAAAAGAGAAGTCTCAGGTTTATTCAAGGGCCCTTAGTTAAAACAAAATCGGTATTCATGTTGCAGCCGAGCTCACTAACCCGTACTCTGGTACTGCCACACCCAAGTCTGGATCAAGGCACCATCAAAGTAAGCAGCTTTACTGAAACTAATCAGTTTTCTCAATTTAATTAATAAACCGTAAAAGTAGGCCTATTATCATGGCGCTATAGAAGATATCCACGGAGATACATAAATAGTTTGCCACCCACATTAAATGCTATTGTCCCTTGGTAATAGCAATATGTGTGTTTCATCATTCGACACACTGTTTGTCATGTCAGATAAAGCTATCTCCGCTTCCGTCTGAAGCGATCTATCTTCCCGACAGGTCCGTGTCCCATGCTACCGAGGTAGGGTTCATTTTCGGTCGACTCTGCCAAATGGTTGTGCAATCGTATTTTGAGGCCTGACTGTACCGCATGACTATAGTAAGCTTCGGTCACAGTTCAAGATAAAATACACCACATGGACGTCTTTCCAAAGAATTTTGTTTATTAAATTTTTTACCGCCGGTAGAGGACAGAAGAAACAGAGCAAAATCAAAACTATTTGAACTCTGTTTACACTAACATGCTGGCAACTTGTCATCCTTAGACCTTAGACCTTAGTCCTTCCTCGCGCTGGCAGCGCATCGGGCGACACAGCCTCTCCACGTTATCCTGTCTTCCGCGTCCAGCATAGCATCGTCCCACGTCATTCCGCCGCCTTCCAGATCCTGAGTGATCGTGCTTCTCCACGTCTTTCTGGGTCTTCCTCGCCCTCTTCTCCATCCCGACGGAGTCCAATCTAGTGCCTGCCTTAGCGTTCTCTCCTTTCCCGATCTATGTATGTGCCCCAACCAGCGTAACCGCATCTTCTTCAGCATGTCCTCCAGTTTCTCCATGGATGTTCTCCTTCTTACTTCCTCATTTCTGACCTTATCACTCCAAGTGATCTTCAGTAATCTTCTCAGCCAGCGATGGTGTGCCGCCTCCAGTTTCTTCATATTGACTTTTGTCATAGACCATGTCTCTGCCCCATACAGCAACGCCGTCAATACCAAAGCTCTGTACAATCTTGTTTTTGTTGTCAGACTGAGTCCTTTGTTCTTCCATATATTGTTCAACCTTCCAAATGTGGCATTGGCTTTTCCCAATCTGCTTCCAATCTCCTTATCACAGCTGCCATTGCTTGAAATCATACTCCCCAGATAGCAAAAGTGTTCCACCTCCTCCAGTACATCCTCTCCAACTTTGATGTCTTCAGTCATTGTCCATTTTCCTACTTTCATAATCTTTGTTTTGGTGGTATTGATCCTCAGTCCGACCAGACCTGCCTCTCTCTCCCTTATCATCTCTCATCACTATTACAAAACGTTTGATGAAAATAATTCACTCCACCTTAGTGTGCACCGAACAGAGATAGGTTGACTCAATGACTGGCAAGTTAGGTTGGTTTGTTTCTGACTTTATTCAGTATAAGTTCAGAAGCTGAGCTTATCAGGCATCAGTTGTTACTGTTCTTAGTTAATTCTTGAACCGGACTATGAAGTCTGGTTAATATCAAAGATTGTGAATGATGCGCGGATCTATTTTCCTTAAATGTACCCCGTGTCACTGATTAGTTTTGCTGTAGCTACACTCTAAACGGTTTTTATGTGCCGCCACCAGATACACGAGATATTGTAGTAAGCGTGTGGTACTCAGAGACTGAAATTTTACTATCCAGTATTTCAATCAGTCAATCAATCAATCGTGTAATATTGCTGGGTTCGTTATTTAGAATAATATTCGTACACTGGTGACTTGTCTAACCATGCTACATTATTACAAAGGTTCTGATATGACAATTTCAGGACTTGGATCCCGCAATTAATTGAGCCACAAATTTGACATGTTCTCGTAATAAATTGGTTTTTGTTATGGCTCCCAAAGACATCATCATAACGATTTTCTGGTGTATTTGATATTATTTATTTGATATTATGTTATTTTGACGACTGATGTGCATTGCTAACATAGGCAAAGATAAAATTTAATAATAATTATTATTATTATTGGATAAATAGAGCCTAGTGTTCCTAGACCTAGCCAAGGCCTTGGACACCGTCAATCATAGAATCTTGCTTAAAAAAACTAAGTCACTATGGAATTAGGGGGACCCAGTTAAACTGGTTTAAAAGTTATCTAGAAGGTCGAACCCAATGTGTTGTATGTAATGGCTTTATTTCTGATATTGGGTACATTACGTCTGGTGTCCCCCAGGGCTCTAACCTGGGGCCACTTCTTTTCTTAATATACATCAATGATCTGGCATCGGTATCGCTAGACCTATATTTCATACTGTTTGCAGACGATACGAACCTAGTTTACTCTAATGCATCTCCGGACTCCGGAGGCCCTGATGGAAATTGTTAATCAAGACTTAACTAAAATAAATACGTGGTTCAATGCAAATAAGCTGACTCTTAACACTGATAAAACGAACTTTATCATCTTTAAGTCCCACAGGAAAATTAAGCCAGTAAGCTGGGAATTGTTCCTAAATGGCAGTCCTATCGAGCAAGTTCTTGGGAGTAATCATAGACCAACACTTAACATGGAAGGCTCACATTGATCATATAGCCTTAAAAATAGCTAAGAACATAGGTATACTGAAAAGAATAGCTTACTTGATCCCCGAAGATATAAAGAAATCCCTCTATTATACGTTAATATATCCCTACTTGAGTTACTGTAATTTCATTTGGGCATCCAACTATCCGTCAAGACTGCACAAGTTGATAATTCTACAAAATAAAGCAATTAAAATAGTTGCGGGGGTAGAGGCTTTTTACGACACTAAAATTTTTAAATATTAATCAAATAAGAAGCCATCAAATAGCAGACCTCTTCCATCGCTTTGAAAATGGAGTTTTACCAATGTCTTTCGCAAATTACTTCTCAAACACCTCGGATACGCATAACTATAACACTAGAGGAGCATCATGTTATAGGCCCATCAAAACTCGTACAAATCTCAAATCGTTTAGTATTAAATCAACGGGGCCGCAGGTCTGGAATTCAATTCCGCCTCACATACAGAAAGAGAAAAATAGGCATCACTTTAAACAACTAATGAAAGAGTACCTATTAATCACATGAGGAATCTACGGGGGATGGTCATTGACGGGGAAGGTCACTAACGAACCGGGGGTTGGGGTGGGGAGAGTCACTCAGCACGGAGCGGGAATACGCATCAACTCTCCCATGTCATATGATTAGGTGGAGAGACTACTAGTTAAGCTAGACTAGGTTAATTAAGGAGATTAATATAAAATAATACATAATGTTAGAAAACCATCAAAGGACCTTTTTGCCAGACACTGTTGGGTATCCCCGACTAGCGGGACCATCGGTCCCTTCGGGGACACCATTTGCCTCAACTGACAACGCTCTCGATGTATGAGCATATTATATTAACTTTTTATGATGCATTGATTGTTAAACTCTGATGTTCAGTTGCTGCAGTTGATGCAATAAAGGTATTGATTGATTGATTGATAATAATTTTATATTTATCACAATGCCCAATGGCTTCTGTATTCCTTCGAAATTTTGTAAATACTGATGGATTGTTTCTACCTCAGTTGAATAATAATATTTATAGTAAACTACAATTGTATTTGATAGTGCTCTCCTTCCAAAGTTCATAAGTCCACAGGAGATTACCGTATACGAAGAACATCGATGGTAACTAGGACATTCCACGGTATTGCAGTCCGTGAAAGGTCAAAGCAAAATATTAGAATTTAAAATTATTAATAATTTTCTGTTATAGATAGTTCTAGTTTTGCGCTTAGGATTTTGTGTTGACTTTGCCTCAAACTAATAACTTCGGTGTAGTGCTACAGACTGATCCAAGCTCAATAGCGACTTCTCAAACATTAATTAAGAGCCTTCCCAATGTTGATTTTCGAACGTTACAACTTCAACAAGAGGTTCTATAAATTGTTTGCGACAATGAAACTTCACTATATTTTTTTAATTTGAGCTCTGAAACTACTTGTACAACACCTTGTAAACATCTAAATGATGAGAGTAGCAGCCAAAAATTAACTACTGTATAGGCTTAAATGTGATTATTACGTTACATTACAAAGACATAGGCAAAATCCTTCGATTGATACATTGTGTGTTACTATAACGTGGTGCTACAGAAGTTTGGAGATTACATAATTTAGCATAATTAATTAATTATATTCGTGTCTATTATTGATTCAAACTGACACACCGCAGTATGGTTACAAAAGTCGTAGTATGAACGGATGATTACAAGTTACTGCAGGAGTAGAATTTAACTGTATGGCAGCCATGCAAGGCAAGGCGCTCGTCTGTCCTATCGCTCATTTTACCAACGCCACCTCGCAAATGAAAGGCTGAGTCGACCTTTGGGAGGGTAGCGGGAATCGATCCCGCGTCCATGCATGCTGATCTTCAGCTCTTCGTTCCGGAGCTTTAACCATTCACCTAGACCACCTCCTGGTCCTCACCTACACGATGTGGTGAAGGCCACAACACTGGCGAGGATGTTACATGCCTTCCCAGCTTGGTAGAGCTTTATTGGCCAAAGTGACCGAGACTGTCTGCAGGCCATCATGCGCCGCCTTATCCGATTCCACTACTTCCCCGAGAATACTCCCACCTTTGAACAACTATGTGCTAAGGCGGATTCCAGACTCTTTACTGCTGTCCTGGTGGATGAGGGCCATGTACTGCATGACCTTCTGCCGCCGGTAAATGCTTCAATGCCATCAGGTGATTTCGGCATTAACGCGTCCTTGACAACAGAGTGACGAGATTAAAAAAATTGCAGAAATAAAAGCTGGCAATCCTAAATTGATTGTCATTGGCGAATACAGATATTCACTAATCACTAAAGGAAAAGGTTGAAGAAGGAATACACGTGCGTAGTCCAATAATCAATTAACCTGCGAACAATTTTCTTCAAAATGCTCTAAAATATCATAATGAGCCTGAGCTCGTCTTTGAGAAATGTTTATTAGATCCGTGACGACAGACTCTGTCAGTTTCAATATCATGCATTAAGAAATTCATTATGACTGCCAGTCCTCTAGTCCATGATAGGAGTTCCCCATTTACGATAATCTAGATAAACATATCATATTAGACATTGCAAACGGTTGCTATGTTTACATTCTACTGTTGTGAATTATGTATATTACAACCAGATTCATTTGGGTATTAAAATAAAATACGACACAAATGACTCTTCAGAAAGTCTCTAAAAATTACTTTATAATTTCTTGTTGATGCCCTTTTGCTTAGGTTTTATGCTCTCATATGCATCGGATCTCGGCAGCTTCCTCTGTTGAAGACTTTCATATTCGGAAAAACTAGATTCGTTTGCGTTCAACTTGTGCCCAATTTCCTCGTAAGTTGCTCTCTCGGAGATACTTTGTCCAATAAGATCAACATAGATGGGTGTTGTCAACTGTGCATAGGTTGGTCCAGCATTCGAATTTTGCGCCGAGAGAACATCGAGAGGTTCGTACTCTGGAGTACCGGTATTTGAATGTTCTTTATTGGTTCGGATTCTTTCAGAATATTCTTCCATTCCGTTTGTCCTTTTATCGTCTACCAAAGAAGTTGCAGTTAAATACGCTAGACACATAGTAAACTATGGTAAGCAATCTTATGTAAATATTAATATGAGCTGTCATTTGCATAAACTAGACCTCTGAATTGTGTCCCTGCATTCGTTCAACACTGAATAATCTTATCCTATAAATAAAGAGAGTTATTAAGGAAATAAAGCAAATTGAGATTAATAAAATGTTTCTCAAAGTTTCAAGCAATACAATTCTCACACAAAATAACATAAAATAAGTGAAAAAATCTTCATCAGCGCTCCCGACCACGCAGGAAAGCCTCACGATCAAAGAATGCATACTTCAATCACTTGCGGAACAAGGAAGGTGACAGACTGATTAGCTCACTTCTGATTTTAGAGTAGGCCTATTCCAAAACAAAGGGCCAACAATGGCAAAACTTATGTTCTTCTGTGCTATCCAACCCGAGGAACGACAAGGGTGCCATGTAGGCCTACAGCCACCTATAGAAGGGATCTGCAACCAGGAAGACATGAGGCAGAGATACTGTACACAAGAATCTCAAATAGGATGGCCCTGGATGGGGGCACTACTGCAATTTCCCACTAGGCAATTTCGTGTGACAGTTGGAATTTTATACACAATGCGTTGAGATGTAGGTAACCAGCGCAGAGTGTCTCGTATGTAAACAGAATGGCAAAATGTTGCGGCATTGCCGCCAATCAGAACTATAATTATGAGCCTAAATATTCGAATGAATAAATGAACAAATGACGAACTAATGAATCAGAGGAAGAGGTGTATTCATTTGGGATAACGCGTCCACAATACGAATTATTGTCAAATATTCATTTATATTGAAATGTGAAACATATCCCTGATAAAAACAAGTACGGTGACAGGACAATAACACCCGGATAATAACCCCCATGCAAAAACCTCCCGGATTATAAACCCCCCCCCATACTGATGCAGCAGTACATATACTGTAAAGAGCAGACATGAAAGAATGACCAAACATTCAAGAACTAAATATTGGACAATAATTATTAGACAATTGGGCACAGAGTACATAAGAAAGACTTACAATACATCAAAAACTAATTTTTAGACAATTAGACAATTGTATTAAACAATTGGAGACGGAGTAGACATGAAAGAATAATAGAATTAGGGGGGAAGGGCTTCTAATATAGACCCCTAAGAAACTTTTCCTATTTCATAGCACAGAAGCAATTAAACATGTAGTTTATTTATTCCATGCATTACTTGGCATGAGTTGTTGCCAAATATGAAGGAATGATTCTTTAATCTGTGCAAATACATTTTTAACGAATTTTTTAAAAATACGGAAAATGGCTCATATTACACGACCGGGTGTGTAATATGAGCCACCATTTTAAAGATGGAATTGCAATGTTTCCGTGCCGCAGACTAATATTAAAACAGTAAAAAACGATTTTCTGAGATTAAACTTACTAGGATAACCATTAAGAAACAATTTGGCCTATGCCTAATGTAAACAACACTGATAACCGGTTACATGGAAAAAATAGCCATAACGGCCTATTTCTACTGTCTAATTCCATAAAGATAAGGCCCATATTAACACATTCGATCACAGGACCATATTACAAAAATTGTGTGCTTCGGGGAAATCTGTTATAGCGTGATCGACGAATGTATTATAGATCAACAAAGTTGTTTTTTATATAATAAAGAAATTGTCTATCTTCTGAAACATCAAGCATACCATAGATGAAATCCTAAACTATATAACACTCGTTGAAGTTCAACAAGTCTTATAAGCAACATGTATCAAAACATAAACGTTGATGCTTTTCGGGCAGAAGTTATTAGTAAAGGCACACATCCAGAACAGGAAGTTGAAATCAGTATACGGGTGGTTTCCCATTGTAAGAGCTCTCCGCAGACATGATAGGTGGGTAATACAGTCGAGGCCCATATTACACAGTGGCCCATATTACAAGCCTTTCCCCCATAAAACATGAAATAGGTCAAATACTATATAATCGAAATGGTTTATGGAAAATACAAAGTTTACAAATTTGATCTAGTTCTATCCATGATGGAATTTATTAAATCTGATCAAGGAAGATATAAACTTTGTTTTGAAGGTTGTGTATACATGAGCGCTAGGGTGGTCCTAAAAATTAAAAGTTGTTATTTCCCTGATGGTACCCTCTCAATCTGTTACCTTACCTTAGTAGTAAATAAGTGCAAAATTTTAGCTTCATTGATTGATATTTAGTGGTCGCTCAATGCTCGTGACTTTTCACTATATTGACTAATCACAATAATATTGCTCTTCCCAGGTAAATCAGCTCATAAAGTATTAACAAAAACTTTTTAAACCAAAGAAACAAGCTGGACAATGTAGACTGTAAGAGATTGAGTGACAAAAGATCTACTGAATATTGATATTTAGTAGATCAGTCATTTAGTTTTTGAGTGACAGAAGTTGCTGCAAAGACTGCCATTACTGAACAATATCTGCGTAACAGATTTAGAGTTTTAGATTGTTAAAGTCCCAGAAGTAGCACATACTCCTCTGTGCTCAGATACACAGATACAACAAGATATTGCAGATACAATCTGCAATAGGCATTGTTTTGCTCTTCATTTTGGTGATGGATGAGCTGAATTCTTTGATGAGTTTTACACCCTGTTCGGCATTGTCGTTCACAATACTGAGACTCTGTGCGCAATGTTTTGCCTTCTGAAAGTCCTATTTTCTTCCTATTGTTCAGTTTCAATCAGAGTTAGGAACTTGCTGGACAGTTCAAATATCTCAAAGAAGTTGAGAGTACTGACGGTCACAAAATCTTCGAGCTGCTTGCTGTCAATACTGCTCACCTGCATTTGAATGCATTTTGGCGGCTCGTTCAGTCCTGGATTTTGAAGTCCCTTGACCATCTTTCGATTTACTCCATGGTCAATGGCAAGGTTAAAAAAGACAAAGGCTATCATCTACTAACTCAAATGCCACAAGTGCCTGAAAAGAGCCTCGGTGGTTGCTGCAGAAATTACGTCATATATCTCCTTGTAGGCTACTTCAAGAGAGACTTCAGACACCGAAGGTAATTGGAAGGCGCTGTAATCGGGTTGGGACAAGAAATCCATGCTTCTGTGTATGCCAGACTAGTAAACAGACTGATCTCTCTAAGTGACTTTTCTTGCCGGACTGTAAGTTGGAATTGTTCTCTGAACATCCAGATTTTGATGGCATACAATATCTTTACCCTCCATCTGGCTTGATGCATTGCATCGGGTGCCATCAATCGGATAAAATCATCACCAATAAAGATGACAGTGAGTTCAAGTAGTTCGCGGTGGCCATCTTGAGGCTGGTTGCTAAATTGTAAAGAGTTATTGGCAAATTCAATTGCATCAAGTCTGAGTTTGCTGTGTGCTGCTACAATTTCTGAACAAGTAGTTCGCGTTGGTCATCTCGAGGCTGCTTTCAGATCTTGAAGTGCTGTCTTGAAGTTATATGTATCCATGTGTGGCCAGTTCTCATGGAACCGCTTACAACGTGCCATGTTTGGACCACTTGATGGTCCAAAGGAGTGTTTAAAAACATCACCAGGTTTTACTTTGCGCACATGTTGCCAGCAAGCAAGATGCAGTAGGTCTTTTCAAGTTTAATCTCAATCAGAGAACATACGCCATTGAGCCAGCTGGACATCCTGTGTTTGATGCTGTGGTATCGAGGCACATCGCTTTGACCCTCTCTGTCACCCCCTCCCATTCAATCCTTCAACACACTCACAGCAGCTTGACTGGTTTCTTCACCTGTTTTCATGATTTAACTTTGGCACTCCGAGTTATTGATCCTCTTCATATTCTGTGACCAATACTGGAAATCTATCAACCGTCTCTCTTCCGGTAATTTCAGGAAGGACCTTCCCATCCCAATGTACAGTTAGAGCCTAGAGGTACTGCCATACTGGTCCATCTCGCCGACTAAATTCGAGTTTTACTTTGCCAGTAATCTGACTGCGGTGTGCAATTCAGGCTCTGCGAATTGAGGTTCGATTGATTGCAAACTCAGCAACGTCATGTCTCAGGCTTTGTGCTGTCACTGCATGCAAATACATAGCATCTCGGTCCCTCACATTTGACTTTGTTGAGCGACCTCTAAACTTTGTTTAATTTCGATCAAATTTGGCAGGAATCATTGTTACATGAAGCATAACAGAATAAAAGGGTACCATCAAACATTTTGAAAACTTAATATATTTACATAGCTTTGAGAACCACCCTAATGAGCGCAATAGTCTTGACAAGCTACGTGGAATAGCTCGCAAACTTTCTTTTTAAGTCAAATAAACTAATTAACAATAAACAGCATTTTCTGTTACACATTTAATTTCATACTGTGACTTTGCATGGTTCTCTAATATATTTCTTTTGATCCGTTCATATCTCATCAATCAATCAATCATAAGATTTATAAAGCGCCTCTTCAAGGTTCTACTCAGAGGCGCT
The DNA here is from genome assembly GCA_020284085.1 of Aporrectodea caliginosa. Taxonomy (NCBI): domain Eukaryota; kingdom Metazoa; phylum Annelida; class Clitellata; order Crassiclitellata; family Lumbricidae; genus Aporrectodea; species Aporrectodea caliginosa. Next base: position 336,646 of record JACEVL010000758.1, read on the forward strand.
CCATAGCTAGGCCTGATCATAGAGAAAGTCTTCAGTTGTGTATAGAAGGAAGTAGAATGAGTACGAGGGGATAAACGAAGGAAGGATGGTAAGTCATTCCACGTTGTTGGACCAACGATAGAGAATGCTCGGCGCTGCTTAGTAGCAGTGCGGGCAAAAGGGACCAAAAAGTCACCCCTAGAAGAGGAACGTAGGGCTGAGCGACCCGTAAGAGAAGAAGAGAGTAATAAGAGGAAATTCAGCTGTCTACTAAATTAATATATAAATAATATTGTATGATTAATATGCATAATTTGTATATTTATATAATGAATATATCAGTATAGGGGATTTTACTGTCCGGGGGGTTGTTTGCATGGGGGTTACTGTCTCGGGGGTAGGCTAATTGTCCGGTGTGGTTTATTGTCCTAAAACCGCAAGTACATAATACTGTTCTTAACTTACCTGTCGTATTTCTTTTGATCCATTCATATCTCATGCATAGCACAGAGAAGAGGATCCCGCCTAAAACCAACATTCCACCGACGCCATGGACTGGCAGCACCGATTCCGATTTTACCTACATCTGATAATCCACCTGCAAAACAAGTCATTGACTTTATAGTACCACGACGAACTTACTGCAACTGCTTAAATGGGTGAATACTACAGTACGTCAGTTATATATTACCAATCAGACGCTCCGAAATATCTGGATTCTGATGTTATCTGGGGCACTACTGTTTATGCTCGTTCTCTTAAGACTTTTCTTTTTGAGGGATCCTTCGCACTGGAAGCGCCTCTGATTATAGGTTGTATTGTGAGAGGCGCTTTTTAAGTCCGTAAATAGAATAGAATAGAATAGAAAAAGGTATTGTAATTGTAATCAGTAACTCCAATTATTGTGCCGGTGTCTAATGCACGATGGCACATCAAAACCAAACCGTAATCAATCCGGAAGATCTTCCTGACTTGGTCGTACTTCCTGGATCCATCTACGAAAGTTCCACACTTCAATATTTGGCCTGCAAAACTTCTTCACTCAGACTACCATAGGATTCGCCGGGACAATCCCGGAATCCGCCTTGTGCGTCCCGTATCCCGCATTGATCCGAAATTGTCTCGAGATTTGATGTAGATATCAACTTCACCAAATGTTCTTCTTGCTTTCGCATGTGCACAATAAACTCAACCAGTTGTACACCTACGATGGATTTTGCGTTCTGCGATCTATCAGACCTGACGTTGATGGCTTAACAAAAGATATTGGACAGCGCTCTGGGTTGATGTCTTCAAAACTTTACAAACCACTGACTTAGCTTTGTGTCCGTCAGTTTCTGTTTCAAAAAGTTTTCGGGAGAGAGTGTTCAGCATTATAACGACAATCACACCTGCCTGAGCCAGAGATGGGTAACTAATCGATTAGATGCTAATCGATTAGCTAATTGATTAGACAAACAGCTAATTCTAATTCTAATCGATTAGCTGTAGTCTGATGCTAATTCTAATTCTAATCGATTAGCAATTGTCAGCTAATTCTAGTCGAAAATCGATTAGCTCATCGATTAGATGTTTGAAAATTAAACCGAGAACGTGTTCATTAAGAGTGAGTCTATTATTTATCTGAAGGCTATTTCAGGCTTTCAATTATCTGTTCATGGTTATAAAACATGGGAACCAATACAAATTCTTATTTCTGCGCCTAGATTTCCATGCTTATCACAATAGCTGCGCAGACAACTCATGAAAAAAATTATTCAGAATTTATTATTGTTAAAACGTTCTTTAAAAGTATTAAGATAAAAGTGATAGGCCTATCGGAAGGAACAGTCGAATTAGTAGGGAAGTGTTAAAATTAAGCAAAATCATCAGCGCTAATTGAAGCCAATGTAGGGCCTAGATATCGTCAAACTTCGTCCGTTATGTTAGGGTGAGTTCAAAGTGACAAAGAAATGGCTGGTTTGTGGACTGTTCTCACATATAGCAGTTGTGCAGCTTTAGGTATTGTAATAGACTACAGCCCTAGGTTTTGTAATAGACTGCAGCCTTAGGTATTGTAAATTTGTAATAGACTACAGGAACTTGCTTTGATTAGAATTTGACAAATTCATGAAGCAAATAATTAAGTGTATCGAACAATCGATTATTGATATCTAATTCTAATTGCTAATCGATTAGCTGCTGCTAATGCCAATTCTAATCGATTAGCTAGAAGACTTTGCTAATTCTAATTCTAATCGATTAGCAAATTTAAGTAGCTAATTCTAATTCTAATCGATTAGCAATTCTAGCTAATCGTATTCGTACCCATCTCTGGCCTGAGCACTGGAAGTGGAACTGCTAAATAAATTTTAACATGGCCATGCAAGGCGCCCATCACAACCTACTGCTCATTTTACTAACGTCGCCTGGCGAATGAAAGGCTGAGTCGACCTTTGGGAGGGTAGCGGTAATCGATCCGGCGTCCATGCTGGTCTGCTGCTCTTTTTCTTGGCATAATGTTACCTTTCACCTAAACCACCTCCTGTTGCATTGCTCGTAAACTCTTTACGAAACAAACTCAACGAAGTGACCCATAATTACACTTAAGAGGCTTAAACCTCAGATACAATTTGACCAGCAAGCGCCTAATGTCCGTATTATTCGACAGTTAGTTCACTGGTTCGGGTCGGGAGCAACACTGGCGAGTTTTTTTCTTGAAGTGGCGCTTGATGAATGTCAGATTACAATTGCAACTTCTGAGTTGTACAACTTGGACTCCTTATAATACACGTCACAACATACCTAGTGTCATTATGACACAACCCTTGTCATAAAGTTGATATCGCTCTCTCGGACTGCTCTGAAACGAATTTACCGTTTTATTAATAATTTGTTGGAATCAGATGTGATGGAAATATGAGGGATTATGATTATGAGGGATTATGATTATGAGGGTGTGAAACTGTGCATGTGGTCATCTAGTGGCCGGTGTGCTAGAATGTCAACCTAAAGGTCGGGTTCGATTCCTCACAAGGCATAGATCTGTGTTGAGAGTTCTGCTCCAACTGTGCCCTTAACCAAATCAGCTAGGCCTATATGTACATGTATGTATGAGCACTTGTCACAGCGCCCCTACAAGATTTCTCCCGACTACAGCGCGGACACTGAATCGGAGTTTCACGCCGAAGCGCATGAGCAATTGCGAGTGAAGGACTTGCCCAGGGTCCCTACGCGGCGACTTGAGGTGGATTCAAACCCGGCTGCAAGGCCTACACCACCGCGCCCCACTAATGAGTACACTGACCACATACACACTATCGGTTGCAAGATCAGACATCCAGGGAGTAAACTGGCCACACACCTTCATAGGCTGTCAATCCTCCAAAGCATAGATTTGTGTTGAGATTTCTGTTTCAACTGCATCCTTAACTAACTTAGCTATAATGAGTAGGCTAAACTGAACGCACGCTGCTGGTAGTAAGTTCACACAGCGAGGCAGAGGACTGGCCACCCACTAGGGGTCTGCGGGTATACCCGTACCCGCGGGTTTACCCGTACCCAACCCGTACCCGCGGGTCGGGTACGGGTCGGGTAGGCATTTCACGGGTCGGGTCGGATACGGGTTGGAGCATTACGGGTACGGGTATACCCGGTTCTACCCGTACCCAGGTGACATTTTGGGGTTACATGTAATTCTGAGTCTTGCACCTTCAAAAACTTACCATAGCGGATGGTATTCTGTGTAAATACCATATGCTTGTGCTGAGCTATGTCCGTGCACCTTAGTGAACTTGACAAATTTTATTGATAGATGTTCAAATTACAGTTACAAAGTGACTTCTTAGCACTACTACTACTACTACTACTACTACTACTACTACTACTACTACTACTACTACTACTACTACTACTACTACTACTACTACTACTACTACTACTACTACTACTACTACTACTACTGCTACTACTACTACTACTGCTGCTACTGCTGCTACTGCTGCTACTGCTGCTACTGCTACTACTGCTACTACTACTACTGCTGCTACTGCTACTGCTACTGCTACTGCTACTGCTACTGCTACTGCTATTAATATTTATTATTATTATTATTAGTTGTAGTAGTACAATTATTATTATTATTATTATTATTATTATTATCATCATCATCATCATCATCATCATCTTCATCATCGTCGTTGTCATCATCATCATCATTATAATCATCAGCATCATCACCTCCACATCACTCTGTTATTATTTCGACTACATGATAACTATTGAGCCAATTGGCCTGGTAGAGACTAGCTGGGACTCTATGAGAAGGCGAACTAATAAATGGCGGGTACGGTACGGGTACGGGTATACCCGCGGGTACGGGTCGGATAGTAATTTTGAGTACGGGTCGGGTACTGGTACGGGTACGGGTAACGTTTCTGAGTTACGGGTACGTGTCGGGTAGCAAAAACGCTGTACCCGCAGACCTCTACCACCCACTCTTGTAAGCCGAAGGCCCGAGGTAATAAGGAAATGAAGTCGCCAACACTTCATACTCATGGCTGCCCCAGGACTAGCTTAAGAGACTGCTCTTCTTCGTCAGATGTGAGAACTGACCAGATTTGTTAACAACGGGAGGTGGCACAGCATGTCCAAAAGCTTCACGGCCATCAGGTGATTTCGGAATTAACGCGTCCTTGGTGCGAGACTGATGAGATTAAGAAAATTGTAGAATAAAAGTTGACAATCTTAAATAGATTACCATTGGCGATCTAAAGATAAGCTTATTCACTAAACACTACATTGTATTGTATTGTATTGTGTTTGAACACTTGTTATAGCGCCCCTACCAGATTTCCCATTCAGAGGCGCTCCCGACTACTGCTGTAGTCGGAGTTTCACGCCGAAGCGCATGAGCAATTGCGAGTGAAGGACTTGCCCAGGGGTCCTACGCGGCGGCTTTGAGGTGGATTCGAACCCGCAACCCTACGGCTGCAAGGCACCGAACATACCCCCAAACCACCGCGCCCCAGTATATTGTGTTGTGTTGTGTGTTGTATTGTACTCCACGTTTATAATGCAACCGAGCCACCCGCAGTAAAGATCCGAGAAATTAATCTCTGATAAACCGACCCGACCGGGAAGCGAACCTGGGGCGCCGGCGTGACGAGCGGGAACCAACCCACTCGGCCACTCAGGATCCTTACATGAAAAGTCTGCGGTGAAAAAACCAGTCAATGTTCTTATACGTGAAGGAATACATTTGCATAGACCAATAGACAATTAACCTGCGAACAATTGCTCCATTTTTCTCAAAATGCTCACAAGTCTCATAATGAGCAAGAGCTCATCTTTGGGCAATGTTGATAAGATCCGTGATGATAGACTCTGTCAGTTTCAATATCATGCATTAAGAAATTCACAAGGATTGCCAGACCTGTCAACAGCCTAAAAGAGTTCCCTATTTACGAGAATCAAGAGTAGCATATCATATTATACATTACAAAAGGTTGTTATGTTTTACATTCTACTGCTATAGAATTGTGCATAATAAAATTCAGATTCATTTGGACATATATACATAAAAATATGACACAAATGACTATTCAGAAAGTATCTTGACTAGAATTTCTTGTTGATGCCCTTTTGCTTAGGTTTTATGCTCTCATATGCATCGAATCTCGGCTGCTTCTTCTGTTGAAGACTTTCATATTCGGTCAAACCTGATTCGTTTGCATTCAACTTGTGCCCAAGATCCTCGTATGTTGCTCTATCGGAGAGACTTTCTCCAATAAGATCAACATAGATCGGTGTTGTCAACGGTGCATAGGTTGATTCAACATTCGAATCTTGCCCAGAGAGAACACTGAGAGGTTCGTACTGTGGAATATTTGAAATGTCTTTATTCGTTCGGCTTCTTTCTGAATCTTCTTCCATTCTGTTTTTCCTATTATCATCTGCCACAGAAGTTGCAGATAAATTAAATTTATGCTAAACATTTTGAAAAAATAGAAATTTGAGTAGCCATTTGCATAAATTACACCTCTGAATTTTGTCTCTTCGCTCAACGCTGAATAATTTTATCCCATAAAATGAGATTAATAAACTGTTTGACAGAGTGTCAAACAACACAATTCTTACATAAAATAACATAAAATAAGTGAAAATTTGTAAAGCGCAACTTCAAGAAAAAATCATTATCATCGCTCCCGACCAAACAGGAAAGCCTCACGATCAAACAATGCATTCTTCAAACACTTGCGGAACAAGAAAAGTGATAAACTGTTAGCTCACTTCCGATTTTAACAGAAAGACTATTCCAGGATAGGCCCCTACAATGGCAAAAACTTCTGTGCAGAGCAGTGTGATTTTCCTTACAGGTTTTATTTTAGTTATAGTTATAGTTATAGTTAATGATTTTTTATTTTAGTTATAGTTATAGTTATAGTTAGTATTATTTTTTTAGTTATAGTTATAGTTATAGTTAATGGATTTTTATTTTAGTTAATTTTAGTTACTACTTAGTTACAATAATTAAGTCTATAAGCAAAATTGTGCGTATTAATACGCTGTTTCACAATTTACTCAGAGCTATGAAAACCTTTGAAGCATGGGTACATTCAGCTTCATCAATACACGAGTTTCCAAAGTAACTGACAAATTTCACAATAAAAATTTCGCATTTTTCGTTCTCATTTATGTCGTATCGTCCATATTGCACTTCCTATTTTTATTTTTTGTATTAACGAAAATAAAGATGAATTTTCGTTAGTGTTATTTTCGTTATAGTTATAGTTATAGTTAATGATATTTTTAGTTATAGTTATAGTTATCGTTAACGAAATCATTTTATTTTCGTTAACGAACATTTTCGTTATCGTTATCGTTAACGAAAATCACACTGGTGCAGAGGTGGACGAACTAACCCATGGAACGAGAAGGACACCATGTGCAGCCCATAGGAGGGACCTGCGACAAAAATATGATGGGGCAAAGAAGCACAGGGATCTCAAATTGGATGTGGCAGTTCCCACTAGGCAATTTCGTATGTGCGTAAGTAAGTAAGTAAGCATTGAAAAACCAAACTGATAACCGCCGCATTTTGGTGCGGTTATCAGCTGGGAGTTAGAATCTTATACTCAATGCGTTGAGGTACAGGCAACCAGCGCAGAGTATTTCGTATGTAGACGGAGATATTATGGCAAAATGGTGCTATGCAATCGATCAGAACTCTGACTAATGAGTTTGATAGGTCTATGGGATGAATAAATGAACGAAGGACGAACTAATGTATCAAACAGTAGAGGTGCATTCATTTTAGACAACGCGTACACGAATCATTGCTAAAATTCATCTATACTGAAATGTGAAATATATCCCTGATATAAGCAAATTCAATTACCTGTCTCATTTCTCCTGATCCATTTATATCTCATGCATAAGACACAGAAGAGGATCCCGCCTAAAACCAATATTCCACCGACGCCAATGGCAACACCGATTCCGATTTTAACCACATCTGATAATCCATCTGTCAAAATAGCAGGTATTGACTTTAGTACCAAGGCGAACTGATTGCAACTGCTTCAATGGGCGAATACTAGGCTACCTCAGTTATATTTATTACCAGTTAGACGCTCCGGAATATAGCGTCCTACGACTACTATACAAAACACCAGTTTAACCTTGTCACCATTCAATTGTCCTCCTCACACTTTTTCATTCACTCACTTTGGTGGGATCTATTTGATAATCGCTTATAATCTGTATTTTCAACTCAATGTTTCACTGTACATTTCTTTCTTTTGCAGCAATTTCATGAATGTATTAAGTTCGTAAATGAGCCAGCCAAGTCTTCAGCGGGTCTGCGTGACTTTTTTCGGCTGACTCCCATTGACCTGCAGGAATGCTGTGTGTCAACTTGCAACTTGATTGCCCTTATCATAAACAGTATGTTGCATTGATGTGTTGATGATATGCGAGGCAAAAACGAGTCAATCAATCAATCAACCAATCAGTCATACAATAGGCTACATGTAGGCTAGCCGTATTCATAACCGCTAATATTTCTCTGCTGCCTTGTGCATTTCTATAGCTCTTTTCTCATCTGTCATAGATTAGATCTGTCTCCAATAGTGTGAGGTCGGAAACCGATTTTGTTTAGAACCAAACATCGATTGAAACCTCGCGCATAACGGTTTACGTTGAATTGAGCGCGCATATTTCGCCGACCTTCATCTCAGCGACCTCAATTCGACGCCGCGAAACTGAGCGCCGACACAATTCGGCGCCATCAAACACAGCGACTACACAATTCGCCGCCATTCATTTAAGCGACTCTTTATGAGAACAATGTCAAAGTTTATTTTTGTAACATGCGCTTTAGGAGTCCCGATTTTGAAGATTTTCTACTGACAACACAAACCCTAACCCTCACCGTAACCGACCCTCACGACGCTTAACCTGACCCTAAACGACCCTCACGACGCCATTAGTGCTAAACTTCTTCATTGAACTAGGCTGATTATAATACATACTCCCCTCGAATATGGGTGTCATTATTCGGGACCCCTAAAGCGCAAGTTTACCCGCCAAACCCCGCCTTATTAAGAACAATTTTGCTTTGATTTTGCTTTGAAGTTCTAGTCAAGAACACGTGTTGCTTACGCCCGGTATTTAGTATTGAAGCAGCGCTGAAAAGAATGGCGGCGAATTGTGTACTCGCTGTGTTTGATGGCGCCGAATTGTATCGGCGCTCAGTTTCGCGGCGGCGAATTGAGGTCGCTGAGATGAAGGTCGGCGAAATGTGCGCGCTCAATTCAACGGATACCGCGCAGAACGATAACGGCACTATGCATAATGATTATGGAACTATGCAAAACGATAATGACACCATACATAATGATAATGGCACTATAGAAGCTCCTATAATTTATTAGATCAAACAACACGCCGCAAAACCATAACGGATCTTGGCAACTCATTAAAACTGGCCAAGGTAAATACTATGGTCGTTTCTTGAAACATGACAAATGACCAATTTGCCTTCTATGCCTTCCATTCCGCTCTCCAAATCTACTTGATCATAAAACCAAGCAGGTTCATGTACCTAGTGGAGAACTAGGAGGAGTAGAAGGAGGAGGAGGAGAAGCAAGAGGAGGAGAAGCAGGAGGAGAGACTGCAATCGTTATATTCTTAGATGCTACTCTTCCTTTGACGGTGTTCGTTGCTATGCAAGTGAAGTTGTCTCCGGCGTCACCAATAATCATCAGAGTATCGCCATCTACAACAACTCCACTCTTCAAATGTGTCCACTTGAATGTTGGAAATGGATATCCATTGGCAGTACAACGCACCGTGTCACCTTTATGATAAGGGTCATGCGGTGAAACAGCGATCTTTTCAACAGAATCTGCTCCAATAAACCATATACAAATGCAGAATTTTATATACGGATACACACACAAATACACACATCACCCCCCTGCCATTACCCCCGGCATTTAGTACATATAGTATATACGTACACGTCGTACATATATATTACATGCCCGGTGGCGCATTGGATAACATCTGGCACAGAGACCGAGAGGTACCGAGTTCGAGCCCCCGTTGGGCGGATATGCTTTGTGTTTTCAGGCTGTCTGTTCTGTTAGTAGTTAAGATTTGTAATTGCATAATTGTACACTGTAACCGGTTGCGGTTTGTCAACCGGATTGTTGAATAAACGAAAAATATATTATTATATTTATTATTTATTTATATATATATATATATAATATTGATCTATTTGTTAGCTTGCATCTTGTGTGCCTGCGCTTCTGTTTATATCACTCTAAGTAGCTGACACCTCGGCATTTAATATATATAGTCTATAATACATTTATATACAATATACATATATATTACATGTATTATATTTATTATTTATTTAAAATATTATATTAATATATTTGTTAGCTTGTATCTTGTGTGCCTGCAATTTTGTTTATATCACTCTGAAGTAGCTGACACAAATAAGTAGGCCTACACTTAAATTAATTTTGGGCCAGTAGGTTGCAGCACCGAGCCAGCATGATACTATACAAATAAAATAATAAGTGTTAATTGGCACAATAATATTAGCTTGTTATTTAGTTTAATTTCAATTTACTTATTAGTTTATACAGCCTAATCTTTCCATGCCGGTGTCCCGTGATATTCTATCCCCCCTAAAGTAAAGTATATCCCCCGGATGGAATAAACTGGTGTAGAGTATCCGGGGATAAACCATTCTACCCCCTCCCCAACCCCCCATCGTCCAAAGCATCACGATAGCCAAGATGAAAATCCTGTCAAAATCACTAAAAATGAAGTAGGCTACATTAATTTCAGGTCGACGTACAAACTAAAGTTACGCAACTTAAATTTTTTTACGTTTACAATAAATCCAAACAGTACGACTGAATACACTTAGAAACCGCCAATAATGCAAATTAACCGGTTACTCCATTTCGGTAAGGGGATACTCTATCTCGTGACACCGGCGCTTTTCTATAATCTCTGCCTGCACTTCTGTTTACATGTATATCTATTAAGCTAAATATTATAACACGTTAATATTATTGAGCCAATTAACACTAATTATTTATTTGCATAGTAGGGGCCTATCATGATGGCTCGGTGCTGCAACCAATTGGCCCAAAATTAATTTAAGTGTAGGCCTACTTATTTGTGTCAGCTACTTCAAAGTGATATAAACAAAATTGCAGGCACAAGCTAACAAATATATTAATATAAAACTATAAATAAATAATAAATATAATACATGTAATATGTATATTGTATATAAATGTATTAATTATAGACTATAATATATTAAATGCCGATGGGTCAGCTACTTAGCCAAGAGTGATATAAACAGAAGCGCAGGCACACAAGATACAAGCTAACAAATATATTAATATAATATATATAATATATATATATTATAACTAAATTATAAATATAATACATGTAATATACATGTATGTATAGACTATTTATACTAAATGCCGGGGTAATGGCATGGTAATATATATATATATATATATATATATATATATATATATATATATATTATAACTAAATTATAAATATAATACATGTAATATACATGTATGTATAGACTATTTATACTAAATGCCGGGGGGTAATGGCAGGGGGGTAATATCCTACGGGGGTAATTGGCCGGGGGTAATGGCAGGGGTAATGGCAGGGGGTAATGTCACGGGGGGTAATGTCCTGCTCCCTGCATGCATAGGCTACATGCATAAACACACAAACTTACACATCTATACATACCCATTACCCAACAGCCTCCAAGAGGTCCAAATTCTATATATCAGTCCTTCCACTACCATCGGAACAAAGACCATAAACACACACAAAACGAAAGGCAGAGAGAGAGAGAGAGAGAGAGAGAGAGAGAGAGAGAGAGAGAGAGAAAGAGAGAGAGAGAGAGGAATATGTACACGATGCACGTGATAATAGCACGAAAACCTTAAACATGCATGCCCACAAAGGCCTACATACACACACGAATATATAATACATACATGTATGTAATACACACACAATTACACGTATCTATACAGCAAACTTGAAGCAATCAGGTCTTACCCCGCTCCCACAGGACACCTCAACGCGTGAGTTTGTCCTAACGGACCCGGGTCACCTCCTACACCAACTACCTCCACCAACCAAACCAACCAACCAATCCCTCTGCGTCCATGGCCGCATAAAATCTCCCCAGCTGACAGCTTCATGCACACAACATTATTGTTAGGATGTTAAATACTTTTTAAACTGTGTTTATTAGATGTCTGTACACCAAAGTGCGATCAGCAATTGGCTAATAAAGAATGTACCTACTTACGTCCTTACTTATTTCTTCAAATCTACTTACTTACTTACTCATTTCATGAACATCTTATTACAGGACATTACACAGAGTGTAATCAACAGGTTTCAACGCTCAATCGCTAGGTCCTTAGACAAATACAGAACGGTTGATAGGGTTACCAAGTTCCACGGTTTGCAATCTAGGGTTCCGCTCCAGTTGCATTATCGCAACCCTGATAGTCAAACAGCACCATCACTGTTCCCTCAAACATACAGAAGACGGGCTTCTAAAGATTCTGCAAGGAATGCAATTTATAGCTGCTTTCTATCCATCAGAGGTTCCTTTGTCATATATTGCAATGTGTGTAGCCATAAAAAACGTAACTTCTACAGATAACAAGTTAAACTAAATAAACTGGTTCCGACCAATTGTAATTGCAATCAAAAACTTCTATAGGGCTACTTTAAGTTGAAAGCATGAGGTCAAATACATAGCAATTTCCACGCTAAATCAAAAAGGCCTGTGAAGAAGCTGGTTCCTGTCATGTACTGCCCGCTTTCTTTGGGAACCGTGGAAACCTTGAGAATGCGAATACAATTTATGAAAATATGGCAATGAACTCACATGACACAATCCATAGTGTGGTGCAAATATCCAGGAAAGCAGAGGTATTGTCATAGTTAGTCTGTCTGTTGGTGGGAAAAGACGCTCTACACACACGCATGATATTCTCCTGTTTCGCAGTTCCAGTGAGCGTCGTATTAACAGTTTGAGGTTGGTTCTCGTCCATTGTCTCTGTTTCACCCAAAGCCTTATTTTGAAACGACAGAACCACATTCGATGGCTCCACGGATTTAGCCGGTATGTTGATGGCACACCGAAGGCTATAGCTATCGTCTTCAGCCAATGCGTTACTCGTCACATTCGACATACATGATTCTGTCACATCTGCGTTATAAAACAAACTTGATCAACTCCAACTAAATGATTATATTCAATATTAGCACTAATATATTATTACTACTCTATTCTATTTATTCTATTCTATTTACGGACTTCTAAAGCGCCTCTGACAGCAAAACCTAAATAGAGGCGCTCTCAGTGCGAAGAACCCCTCGAGATAAGAAAAGTCTTAAGAGAACGAGCAGAAACTGCAGTGCCCCCAGATAACATCAGAGAGCGAGTTACAGCAGGACGGTCATATCACAGCAAAGGGCCAACAGAGGCATAGGCACGATGCTGTGCTATGGCAGTCCGAGATCGAGGTACTAGAAGGTCATTATGGTCTAACGGGCTGAGAGGACGTCCAGAGGTAGCTGATATAGGCCGTCTTAAAAGATCACAGGGTTAGTGTGAACAAATGTTTTGCATATATAATGAGCACAGGTGTTCCTTAGGTTGATATATATATAATTCGTATTCGATTGTTAAGCTGTTTTAGTCTTAGGCCTTAGTTGCGCGGTCGCCTGGCGGCGCTTGGCCTAAAGTAGCCTAAACTTTGGCTGACGGTA
>JACEVL010000759.1:0-217221 GCA_020284085.1 Aporrectodea caliginosa
AACTTACTTCTTTCTTTACATCTTACTTACTTACTGACATTCACGTTTCTCTATTTATCTACCTCATCTACATACCCACCAACTAACTTACATGCATACTTAGCTATCAAGTTACCTGCATACCTACCTGTCTAATGAGTGACTTATTTACTTATACAAGTCAGTACTTGTTGATTCAATTTCTCAAATACCTAGACATACTTACTTATTAGTCTGACATATACACTGGCAGCAACCGTACGTGTCTTTAGTTTACAATAGATTAGAAAGTGATGTGCCTTTAAAGGATAAAATCTTGTCTCTGACCATTGGATTTCGACCACGCAAATCGAATAGAGTATGATTATTGACTACGATTTTGCTTTGATTGGTGTTATAGGGATTATGGTAACGGCGGTGCAGATTAGTTCAGGTCAGATTAGATTAGATTTCATTGTATCAGATCAGAAGACTTTATTTCCAGTACAGAATTTTATAGTAAACAACGCCCACTAAAATGCGTCAACCGATCGCCATGATGCCCATTAGGGTGGAGTGAAAAAAATTTTTTTGAGCAAACGTTTTCCAATAGTGATCAAAAGTTGCCATTATAAAGAGTAAGTAGTGTGCAAAATATTTTTATTTTGCTTTATGTCTTCTGCCCTCTACCGGCGGTTAAATATTTGCATGGGAAATTCTGTGGAAACACATCAATTGTAATGCATTTTTTATTGAACTGTGGGCGAATCTTCAGATCGATTCGCCATATCAGATCAGGCAGTTGTGGAAACTCATCTGGTGATAGGCTACAGGTTTGTGGAATGGTAATGCCCAATGAGTGCAGCGACGTCATCTCAAGGAACACAATTAGGAAAGAACGAAAGAAGGCCGAAGCTCTGCTAATGCAGGGTGTGCCAGTATGACTGTGTTGATGGCCTTCGCATTTCTTTTAACGGTCGAAAGGACAGAACCGTAGTTCATGAGATGTGAACGGAAAATTGCATCGCAGAGTTCATTCATTCATTTCGGAAATTTATATAGCGCCTCTTAGCGCCTGCATTAGCAGAGCTTCGGCCTTCTTTCGTTCTCTACTAATTGTGTTCCTTGAGATGACGTCGCTGCACTCATTGGGCATTACCATTCCACAAACCTGTAGCCTATCACACCAGATGAGTTTCCACAACTGCCTGATCTGATATGGCGAATCGATCTGAAGATTCGCCCACAGTTCAATAAAAAATGCATTACATTGATGTGTTTCCACAGAATTTCCCATGCAAATATTTAACCGCCGGTAGAGGGCAGAAGACATAAAGCAAAATCAAAAATATTTTGCACACTACTTACTCTTACCTAATGGCAACTTTTGATCACTATTGGAAAACGTTTGCTCAAAATTTTTTTTTTCACTCCACCCTAATGCCCATACTTCCAAGCCTACCATTCGACCTGCTAAATCGAATATGGCCACCGAAAACTCCCGGAAAAGCGAGGGGCTGGGCATACTATTTTTTACCTTTATTATTAACATTAAGCTGTTGAAGGTTGTGTTTACGCAGCAGTCTTTGGCATCCTGACAAAGCATTCTATCTATGAGGGGTTGGAACGTGATCGCCCAGTATCTTCTCGACGGGTTCGCAATGCTTCCATCGGTTCAACCCGCTTCTCCTTAAGCTTAGCATTATTCTTCGCATTACTTAGAAATGTGATGATAGTTTAAACGTAGTTTGTTGAAGAAGTCGGAGGCAAGATAGGCCTACATTCTTGTACAGTGCATTCGTTACGATATGTTAAATACTGACGTGATTTGAAGACAAGAGTGATGAAGTGGTGATTAGGAGTTGTAGTAACCAGGGCCGCACTAAAGGACCGCACTGTGCCTAAGGTCTCCGAACCTTCAGGGGACCTACGCAAATAAATTCAAAGCTGGATGTGCTCGTGAGTCATGACGTTAATAGATAGCGTTAATTAATACGTATTCATGCCTTTAGCTTTAATACAGAGCTGGCAGTCGGAGTCTACAAATGCAAGAGTGGCTAGGGTCTACGGTAACCTTTAAAGGGCCCTGGTAGTAACAGCAGTTTTAGCGGATTGGGGAAGGTTGATAATTATGGGCTACGCTGCAGCTATGGGTTAAACATATTATATAAGATGTCATGCGCGAAGAGATCACAATAAAATTCGCACAACTTGAGTACCGTATATTCACACCACAAAGTTTCATCAAGATATCAAGATCAAGCGACAAAATAGAGGACTAGGCCTATTGATCCACTTTGACGCCAACGCAAAGATAAACGAAGTCTCAAAATCTTTCATTGTCCATAATAATTCCATATAGCCTAAGCCTACTACTCCTCTTTCAATGAGCCTAATTACTAGAATAAAAAAGCCATGCTAAAATTTAAGACATGATTTGAAACTAGGCAAAATGTATTAAATTATGAAGAATTATTTTCATTGAATGCTAACGATCACAACCAGTAGGCCTAACTGTTATACAAATACAAAACGTCAACAGATCAACAAAAAGCCTAAAAGCCATCAACAGGTATTTTAAAATCCACTTCGACCTACAGCATGTCAAGGCCTTACAACTTCCTTATGTATAACTCAGGTTTTATCTTTGGTGATATATTCTCACTGGTTTGCAAAAGGTCATGCATCGCTTATGAAGATTCTTGTCTCCTTGGAGACTTCGAGTGTCATAGGCAGGGAGATGATCGAATCCGTAACTCAAGCGTTCACAGTGACAGTCGTCATTTCTGGTGTCGTTCTGGAAGACTTTGGTGAAAGGACAAAACAGGAAATCCCTCGTATATAGATCTAGTTGCTTGAGTTTCCAAGGAATAGTTTACAGGTCTCATGACTTGATTCGTGTTTTGTTAACCTGCAGTGAACAAAGTCTTAGGCTAAGTTTTTAAAATAATTAATAGTAACATTGTTCGTGCCAATTTAAAAGCTCAATCACTAATATTGTAAAAAGGATGTTCTTTCAGTGGGGATAATACGTTGCTATCTTGGCGATGGTTGTAGGATTGAAAACAGCCACGTGGACGCGATTCCCCTTACCATAACCCTGACGACAGGCTGACGTGTTACGATTACAAAATTGCCGAATTTATACCACATAGGCCTATAATGCAATATATGCCTCAGTGCATTTTCTGAGGCAAAGAAAGACGATAATAGCAATTTTCCATTTGTTTCGGTATTACTATAGGAGACGTGTTTCTTTCGAGACAAGAGTGACCGAATGTTAAGTGATATGCATACGTTTGAGGCATATGTTATAATTTCAAAGAAAACAATTAATCGTTTGTCCTAAAACGGAAAACAAGGGAAACTAAACAATACGTTGGAAGGCCGTACCTCAGCCAGCACACAAATTGGAACAATGATATCTCAGCCAGGGCTTATTCTAACGTGCAGCTGGACACAAAGTGTGTAGTTGGGATAGAAATTTGTGCAGTTAAAAATCAGATTTTGTGAAGTTACTTTTTGAAGACCTAATTGTATAAAGCAAACAAATATGACCCACCGTTTAAAAAGGTTTTACACCCCTACATTAAAGCAACTTTGTTTTATTGCTTGTGATGTGTATATTTTAACTGTACAACTACTGGGACAAATGTCCCAATGGTTTTAGGTTTTGTCCCGGTAGTTTGGGTGATTTGTCTCAGTCAGGTAATACTCTACTTTTAATTTTAGCTTACAATAATATTATTAAATTATTAACCTTCTAACTTTTCCCCAATAGTAGTCTAGTAGGTTTTAAATTGAACTTATTGAAGAATGAAGACATCCATCAATTCTAGTTACAGATGCTAGATATAGTAGTGTCTTGTAAGATAATGTAACATGCATATCAGGACAATGTAGGCTAACGACTTCGATTTCTTAAGTATATCCTGCACTTACGTTGTAAGTGATTTCGGTTAAATCTGTATCAAACTCTGATTCATTAGCCTAAACTTCCCTGTCTCACAATGCAGGTGACCTTATTTTTACCATTTTTTTCAACTGCCCTGATCATGACCACTGAATAAAAACGGCTACGTGAATCGTTGTTTGATTTAGGGTTTGGCGTATCAAAATCACATTGGAAAATGAAGTCGGTCGTGTTGGCTGAAGTTAAAGCAATAATTGTTTGCTGTAACTGCAGCTCATCCAAGATTGCTTCACAGTGACTCAGTCTGTCACTGATTTATTTGTATCAATTATTTTGGTTGTATATATGGTTGAACTAATTATGTCATTTTTCACAGGTAGATGCAGGAATCAAATAGGGATATGTATGATAACAAAAAGCAAATTTGGTAAAATAAAGTGGCTAAAACGGGATGCATTTGGCAGCAAATGCTCTAAGATTCGTTGTTAGCTGGGGCTTCGCCCCAGACCCCGCTTCGGGCTACAACACTCCCCAAAGCCCCTAGTCATTGCAGACTTGGTCTCAGTAGTCCAAATCCGTTCAAATAGCCTATGCGCTACGTGCGTACGGTAGCCATAAAATTAAATAATTACACGCACTATAACATTGCCAAAAAGTGACGCGAATTCACTGTTTTAAATCAGCGTGGGGCCAAACCCCTTACCAAAGGCTTTCCCTATATATATCACACTGGGGACACAGCCTCCAGACTCCCTAATTCGTCCTTCTTGTGCAGTTGAGAAAATTCCTTAGAATAAGCCCTGCACCAAGAGCATCATTCTAGCGTGCCTACTTATGGTTCCTGAGAAATATTTTTTAGACATAACAGGTAAGTGACCCTGAATATTATTGCAAAGCCAACCGATGACAATATGATAGTGATTATGACTCTGTTGTGTATACTTTTTGGGTTCAGAATTATCAGAAAACCATACTTTTATGCCTGGAACATCATTGTATCACCTGCAGTTCCTGTGAAGTAAAAGGTTAACCATAGCATTTCAGGTAACCTTGAACTACAACGTCATGCGATGATGCAATGAAGTTGAGTACAACGCTGTTGGATTTCCGCGACCGTGATGGGCCTATCTAGGACTGAGGCCGTCTCTTTATACTTCACCGATAACGAGTTATTAATATTTACCCCTTAACCTTCGCAACTCTTCGCATTCCTTAGACAGTTTATGTGACATTAGTTTAAACGTAGTTAGTTGGATAAGTTGGAGGTGAGCGAAATTATATAATATAGTGCATTCGTTACGGTACGCTAGATACTGAAAAGATTTGAAGCCAAAAGTGAAGCAGTGATAATTAGGAGTTAGAGTGACAGCAGTTCTAGTGGGTTGGAAAACGTTGAGTTGGACTAAGTGGCAGCTATGTTATACATGTAATGCAGTAAAAAAACTGAAACACTTGCTAACGATTACCATTGTGACTTGTACAGTTTTAGAAT
Source organism: Aporrectodea caliginosa (assembly GCA_020284085.1). Taxonomy (NCBI): domain Eukaryota; kingdom Metazoa; phylum Annelida; class Clitellata; order Crassiclitellata; family Lumbricidae; genus Aporrectodea; species Aporrectodea caliginosa. The sequence continues at coordinate 5,364 of JACEVL010000759.1, forward strand.
TGACAGATTTATTGCTAAAAAATGGTATTGGTTCAATTGGTACACAGTTTAGACTGGAAGTCATCTAGGAAGAAATACGAAACACTTGTGTAGAACATAATAATCAGTATATTAACTTTCCATAAAATAATAGATCTAAATTACCACATTCGAGTACTTTCACTAAAATTCAAACTCATTTTTCAATGCACAAAATTTACAAATCAGTCTATAAATAATTTTTTATGTAAACATAATGATTGCTTAGCGAAGCGTTGCAGAAAGAAAAACTTCAGACGTGAATCAAATCAGCATGTACAATTTTAATTTATATACAGCAATTCCGACAATAGTTACCTCGTCGTTTACTTTCTGTTGACGAGGCTGATAATGCTCGGGAATAAAGTAAGTGAATCAGAATCTGGTTAATTAAAGCTTAGACCCTAACATAGATTTCGCAGACACATCTAACAGATTCCAAAATTTAAAAAAAATGGAAAACAAGTGTGCAATCCTTAAAGGGATTTTCTTAGCCGAATGTCGTGGCATGAGAGAAAGGATAAGTATACTAAGTCAATGTTACTTTAAAGCAATTTAAGCCATCGAGGGAAAGAGATGATGTAGAGTTATGTATAAAAATTTCTGAGTGGCACATGGAAGCTGGAATTAAGCGACGCGCAAGAGTTCAGTTTTTAGCGTCAAACGAGAGTTCGAGGTCCAGGGCAGATAGGCCTAGATGCTTGGACAGTTCTGCTCCACTTAACCCGTATCGAGCTCAGCTATAAAATAGTACACTGACTCTACACTTTTAGTATGAATAAGAGGCGGCTTAGAAGAATATTGGTCATCCATTTTTGATGCAGAGGTTAAGAGACTTGAAATCGCAAACACTTTATATCCATGGCTTCCTCTCAAGGATAACCTATGGAACTGCTCCTCTTTTGCTACAAACCGGAATAAAAAAATGCCACGGTTAAAATTAAAACATGATTTCAAACTATACAAACTGTATTAAGTTAGGAATCAATTTGCTTCGAATGCTTGTGATCTTGAGCAGTAACTGTTGTACAAATAGCCTACAAACTATCAAAAGGTGAAAAAAGCTTAAAAGCCATCTACAAGTAGTTAATATTCCACCTAGAACTACAGTATGTCAAAACTTTAATTAAATGTCCAATGTACGACTCCGGTTTTATCCTTTGCCATCTTCCGTCATTGATTTGCCTGTGGTCATGCATAGATTGATGTAGAGTTGATTATCTCTTCAGGATGTCACAGGCAACGTTATAATCGAATCCGTGCTTCAAATGCTCATATGGCATTCATCATTTTGGGTTGTCGTCTTGGAGGACTATGCATCAAAAACAGATTTCGATTTACTGACTGCATGTAAAACAAACGCTTACAATAAAAAATACGTTGCAAAATGTCTAGTCAATCTTGACCACTTGATGCAGATGTTGACCGTGTTGTAGAACTAAGATCGAATAAAATAGGGAGCCTACTTTCAATGAAATTTTCCAAATTTTCTGTGCCTACATTTTAGATATGGAATCTGCTGACTTTCATGCAATTTTAGCAAAACACTTCTAAACGCAGATAAGATCCCAGGAAGTTGTTTGACAACTAAGACGGTCGTTTGACTTCTATCTTCGAAGTATGCGTCAGAAGGGAGTTACTGCGTTGATTCGATAATCTCTTTCGTTTCTATTAGGCCTATATAGCATGTAGATTAGGGTTATTCCAACAACGTTTTGTTGAATGGCCAAGATAAGAACCCAACAATCTATTAAAAAAATAACATACTGAAAATTCGAACCAATCTGAACCATATTTCGGGGTTGCACAAGCCAACCAAAGTTATGTTATGTAGACTTGAATTCCCCCAATGCGCCTTGATGGCAAACAAACATGGGTACAAAAACACGACAATGCATTCACAGTTTCAACATTTAAACTCTATGATTAGATAGCATTTTGTGTATGCAAAATGCAAGTTTTAGACCGAAAACGTCAGAAATACTTTGATTTGTCAGCATTGAGTGGTCATTTTCGCACTGCATGGCAGTGGCACTATCCAAACCTCCCATCAATGTCTTCTTGTTCGAGTCAGGAAATTTATGTCGATGCGCATCAACTTGAAGCACCTTAATACTGTTTCTGATCTTCGTTAATAAATTGTCAGGACTAAGTTGTGATCCTGTATTAGCTGTGCACCTCTCTGTGCGGTTTCGTTGACTACTTTGAGTGCCATCACGACTGCCTGTAATTCATATACTATTCTCTTCATTCAACATGTCTGGTGCCATAAAGTGAATTCCTAATACTCCACCAAGAAAGATCGTTACTAATTCCTTATAGTCATCTCTTTATTGATTAGCCTCCAGTAATCTCTATAAGATCCACCGTTGTCTCAAATCGAGTCAATTCGACGCCAATGGTCGCGAAAACGGTGAAATATTAGCACAGAGGCGTTCCGTATGGGGGCAGGGGGCGAGTCGCCCCTGGCGGCATTTGAGCAGAGGCGGCAAAATAGGGTTGTAGAAAAATAAAAAGTTGGAGAGAAAGAAAGATATATAGAAAAAGAAAGAAGAAAAGAAAGAAACCGTCACTTTGGTGAAGTCGGCTTGGCTTCTGTTGATCGTTGCCGTAAGCCTCCGTTAGTGGCGGCATCAATCTGAGAGGCCAGAACATTAAATGGCGCCCAGACAAAGCATAGGCCTACATTTGACGCACTCCAACCACCACTTCACGGTTCAATGAAATCAGAAATTATTTAAATTTGTTTCGTAAGCGAAAGTTTTGCATTCAAATGAAAATAATCAAGTGGCTAAAAGTAAAAAAACTGTTAAAACGCAATCTGGCGCCATCTAGCTGTTGGCGCCCTGGCACTTTCCTGCTTTGCTTGTGTCTTAGACGGTAGACCGGCACTGAGAGGTCTGCGTTAAACACTAGACAGAATTAGGCCTATTGCAGAAAAGGAAGCCGTTTTTGCAGTGTTTAATAAATCTTAACATAACTATTTTATTGTTATCCATGATCCAGTGTGTATACGCCGTGTATCTCCCAATCCTTACCATTGGACTACGCATATTTTAACAATATTTGTCAGTATTACTAGCTGTGAGAGAAGTTTTCACAACTGAAACTCATTAAGACTTATTATTTTAAGGTGCACAATGAGCGAAACGCGATTGACAAATTTGGCAAAAAACAATTTATTTTGACGATGTCATCAATTATTTTGCATCCTTAATAGCACGCAAGATAACGTTAATAGCCTATATAGTGATAAAATATGGTAATTATAACATAGGCTTAATAGCCTATGATATGTAGGCCTATATAATTATGTACTGTACACATCACAGCGAGTCAGCGAAAGTCGCAATTCATGCACTAAAATGTTTTGTTATCTAATAATATATTGTAGATTTCAGTAAGTTAAAAATGGAGGCCTAATAGGCCTATAGCTAAAACGGATCATTGGAAAATATAGTGAAAAGTGACAGCTCCAGACAGGCTATAAATTGTATAAAACCAAATTGTATGTGTAATACGATCGACGATCTTCATGCAAATTGCAATATCTTAGACTCTAAGACTTAGAGAAAATAGCATAACCAAAATCAAGTGACCAAGGACGGCATTTTGGGACCTCGCCCCGGGCGGCATTTCGGCTTCGTACGCCACTGGTTATGCACACTGGTCTCGATACCGAAAAAAAACTTGCCACCACCATTTTCTGGCCACCCACCAACTCTATAGTTAGGCCTACTAGTGTTCTGACCCATTAGGTCATTGGTCAGTGCCTCATAATTATTATACAGTATTTCACAACTGCATGGGGCTACACACTGAACATCTGGTATCTGACAAGACGTGTGTTTTTTTATCTCCGCTGATACACAACGAATACCTGGATTTTCACAGCGAACGTCACTGATCATGTGCATCATCGATCGATTTTTTTTCCACACAACAACAGGAAATCTCGATTTTGCATCAGCTTATTGTTAATGGAGCTTCGTGGCTATTAGCCAATATCTTAGTCGTGTTACTGGCTAGCGCTGCAATATTTTGGGCATGACCATTTCTGTTTAGCCACAGCCCCTGGAATCAGAAAAGTTCAATTAGGTGAATAAGTGGATAACCGTTGTACTTGAAGGGAATGCCAGCAGGGTGTTCATCTATCAAATCCTAAACAGTGTGGTTCTGGATTTGATAGATGAACACCTGGAACTAAATCCTTGAAACCCACTTTACTTGTAATCGCTCGCTCAGAATGTTTAGAGTTCCATCTGTTTCTTCATCGGCACTATCTTCTTCGCTCTGGTGTGCATGAAATGCATACATGTATGTACAATTGTACATGTATGTATGTATGTATGTATGTATGTATGTATGTATGTATGTATGTATGTATGTATGTATGTATGTATGTATGTATGTATGTATGTATGTATGTATGTATGTATGTATGTATGTATGTATGTATGTATGTATGTATGTATGTATGTATGTATGTATGTATGTATGTATGTATGTATGTATGTATGTATGTATGTATGTATGTATGTATGTATGTATGTATGTATGTATGTATGTATGTAATGTTTGCAACTATGCATGTATGTATGCTGTCAGTCTGTGTCCGGCAAGCGTTGCGGTGGGTTTACACCACGTCACAGTCCTTCGTCAATGGGAAGAACAGTTATCCGGTGACGGAGGTCAGTGTCAGACGCCTTAAAGGTCTACGGTAGACATCGGCGCAGCTGGAGAGTTCCGATCACGTACAGGAGAAGGACTTGCTGTGTCTGCAAAAAGGGAATCCTTTGCTACGCGGCGTGCGGAGAAGACATTCAAACGATTTTTCTGACGGTATATTCATCGGCTAGTTGCGGCTTAACAGCAAAACGATACATCTGTCGGAGATCCGGTGACTAGACGCTATAGCCTACCACAGAAGAGGGTAACTGTGAACTTTATGTCGCCGGAGGGGTACTCGGGGCTATTTCGTGGATTACTTAATAAAGTCGTTTTCTGTTGTTTTTCATTCTTCAAATTAGTCTCCTGAAAGACCATCAAGAGCCTCATCCAGCAGGCATCACCACTCGTGAGAAGACGGGACGGGGGCAGTCATCCTGTTGCTGTTTAGTTCGAATCCCTGGCCGCCACAATATTAATATCTTCAAAGGATTTCAGTATAATGGTTAACTTGTCTCTTGGTATGTTCGTTATGAGTTCGCTTGATTTCGTAATGTCACATTTTCATCTATTTGTAAGTGAATTATAATCCCGCTCGTTAAACTTATCTCACATTTACTAATTCGTTATGCAGTCAGTTTAACAGCTAGTTTTCTAAGCATCAGACTTTCCCGCCTAGAGGGTTTCCTTCCAAGTAACTCATAAACAGACGATAAACTAGTTTTATGCATATACGTGCTGCGTTTTTGTAAGCTACTTAAACGCCTTACATTGTCTTGAAATATGCATCTATGCATATGTACAACATTGTACAACCCCATTAAGTCCTACCCACACCTCAACGTGGTAAAGGGGTCAACAACTGAGTAGGAGATTGCATGTTCAGGCTATGCCATCAGCGGTGAAAGTCTTTGACTGAAATACCACCTAAGGCGCTACGCGAGGTGGACAGGCTCAACAGGAACTCTGAAATAGTTGGCCAACGTGGGCGGCGAAGTCTCGGGCAGAAGTGAGACTTTTAGCAAAACGAGCGGAGGACTACTAGTGGCAACGGCCTGTTTATCTAAAAAGGAGGCTAATCTGGTACAGCTGGACGGAGGCTTCTTTACTGCGAGATGGAAAGACAAGGGGACCTACCATATTATATACCCAAACAGCACCTTGAACAGAGTCATCTGGAAGCAGGCTGTTCAGGGTGCGGCCAAACTTCTGATCGAAGATGGCTAAAGACAAGACAAGACAATATGTAGGCTACAACGAACACAGTAATTCTTACCCACAACTGTGACGACTGAAGTAATGGAGGCAAGGCCGACATCAATGCATGTGTAGATACCGGCTTCGTCCGGTCTAGCACTTATTATCACTAGGCTGCATACTCCTGGTCCACCTCTTACAGCTTCGTACTCTCCTGGATAGTCGGGGTTGAGTTCGCAAAAAGATGCAACGGTTGCTGAATTTTCAAAGTTTGCATCTCTGCGCAGAGTCCAGCTTGGATAGTAATCGGTTGCATCACTTGTGCAGTTCAGCTGCACTCGGCTGCCAATAGTTACGGTGAAGTTCTGTGGTGCATTTGTTATGGCACTATGTGCAACTACAAAGTACAATATGACAAATGCGTTTAATAATACAATAATGCATGTGACAATGACAATGGTAAACATTCTGTTTTCTGTTATTAGTCCTCTTCTGTTGTTTCTCTGCTTTCCAAATTCCAATGCAGACTCGTACGTCCAATGTCGCCATTCGTCACGTTGTCCAGCTCTTTCCGTCAATTTGCAGTAACCCTTCTTCATCATCCAATCCAATAACATCATTCTCGGTCCTTTAATTGTTGTCTTCCCTCAATTCATCAATCAATTATTGTTCTTAGTAGAGAGTCTCCAGTCACTATGTCACCCAACCATTTTATCTGTCGGCTTCTGACTGTTCCCACCAGGGATCTTTCCCTTTTAGTTCACCATTTGCAGTATCTCTTAATTTTTCCTGCGTTCAATCCAGCTGACTCTCTACATCCTTCGCCATATCCACAGCTCGAAAGGCTTCCAATCTCTTGATATCTTCCTTCCGCATGGTCCACATTTCCGAACCGTATAGCAACACTCTATATATCATAGACTTGATGATTCGTTCCTTCAGATTCTTATTTAGCTTTACTTACATTGATTTCCTTCTTTTATAGAAGTAATCTTTTCCTATAGCTATTTTTTTTATATGACACTTTTGGAGTGACCCGTCATTAGCGCGCAAGACAAATGCGCGCCGACAAAAGCGCGCCGTCAATTGAGCGCAGCAAAAATTGCCCGTCAAATGCGCGCCGACGAATGCGCGCAGCATGGACCAACAGACTGTAGTACCCCTTTTTATTATAAACTTCAAAGCATTTCCCACCACTATTGATTAATTATTAATTGATACATTCTAAGAATGTGTTTGCCCCCTGGACGACGGCAACTTGATATACGGTTTGTCAACATAATAATTAGTAAATTAGCGTTTTATAACGAGGCGATATGATAATAGAAAGAAATTAATAGTCTCAACAACCGTTTCGATGATGGAGACATCAGAGATCACATTTACGCGGTCAAGCGCTTTGATAAGGCGCGCGTACGGCGGGGTGCGTATTTGCGCTGAATAAACTAAGAAATCTATAAATACCAAAGCACTGTGCAAAAATTATAACTTCACTTCATTTGACATAATAATCGCCCATAACCTTTCGATTTGAGAAAAGGACAACGAAACAAACGTCAATTAATGAACGAACTCTCAACAAACATTAACTTTATAACGTATAGGCCTATAAAGATTTTTTAGTTAGTAACTGATTCTCATAACTTCACTTCATTTGACATAATAATTATATTTTTCTGTTGTAACTGTTGTTAGCGCTGTTGTCTTATTAATTACACACACGTTTCTTCAGTTTTGTTTGTCTTTACGTCTCAATGCATGCGCGCTATTGTCGGCGCGCATTTGTCTTGCGCGCTTTTGACGGTTCGCGCTTTTGTCGGCGCGCTTTTGTCGGCGCGCATTTGTCTTGCGCGCTAATGACGGGGTTCCCACTTTTCGTCATTCGTGATCATACTTCCTTGGTTACAGAATTTTCCGACTTGTTCCAGTGTTTTCCATCCATAGTGATATCTACAGTTGTTTTTTCCTTTTGGTTATTCTCGTGATTCTTGTCTTTTGATGTTTATTTTCATATTGTACTCCTTAGAGATCATTTTTAGCCGATCCATCATTTTCTGTAGCCTCTCCTGGCGACCCGCCAGCATTGCCTGGTCATCTGCAAATCTGAGTGCTTTCGTCAATCCTCATCCCACCTTCACGCCATCCCTCACCCCTTCCATTGCCTCTCGTATTAATTCCTCAATGTAGATGTTAAAGAATATTGGTGAGAGCGGACACCGTTGCCTTACCACTCTACCTATTACTCCTGGTTCCGAAAATTCTCTATTTTTATTCTTACTTTCTGTTCCATGTATAGGTTTCCCATGAGTCTTCTGCCTTTCTAGTCCATCCTACTCCTTCTGAGTGGATGCACGCACTAATTTCTTCAAACCCAATTTACTCTATCGAAAGCCTTTTGTAATCCACAAACCATACGTAGATTCCTGTCCATGCTGTAGGCATAGGCTTTGTTCCGCGTAAACCCGCAATGCTCCAGTTGCATCTCTTGCGGCCTTGCCCCTTCTAAGATCGCATTGGTAATCTCCTATACAGTCATTTGCTTGCGCCCTGGATTGTAATCTCTTCGTGAGGACTCAATACGATTTTGGATGCCTGAGTAGGCTAATTATTGTTCTGTGGTCTTGACATACCATTGCGTTTGGTTTCTTCTTTCTCGGAACCATGATGGTCTGTAAGAAATTCTCTGGCCATACACTGGTGTTGTATATGTCTTTGCATAGTTGTACTAGTTCTTTCATTGCCTTTTCTCAAAAGTTTTTAAGCATTTCAGTTGGGATATTATAAAATCCTGCAGCCTGATTGTTTTTCATTTCTCCAGTGGCTACAAGTATCTTTTCTTTAAGGGTATCCGGCCCCATACCCTCCAATTTTCCACCTCTAACTGCTGTTAGTGTGTGTTTCTATTATAGATGATACATGACCAGTTGATACGGAATGGTTTGTTCTGCTTCAGCGGAATAGTGTGTTGCAGTCGAGCATGAAAAATAGATGGGTCGCATAAATGGTAACGCCGTCATCTTCCAATTACAACGTAAAATATTTCAGCATACTTTCATGCTTTGCAATCCCTAGCCTACTCGATTCACATTTTCCTATGCGTCTTCTTCTAGCAGCAAGCCAGTGCTTCATATCATTCCCACTCTACCTCTGTCGTCTCTTCTAACTCTTGCTTGGTGGATAGGATTATGCATATAACACTACATAGATTGAAACATAACAAGGAATAAGACATTCTTTTAGATTTTGATGAATGTATATTAAATTATACAGAAACAATGTAACAGCCTCGATAAATATTCCTTTTTATCCAACCAAAGCGACACTGATTAATCTATTATATGTTCTTAGTTGGGATGCATATGTGTTCTTGTGTGGATACTGCAGTGAATGAGACTTAGTTTAACATAAACATAACATAACAAGGGTTTTAAGTGGTTCAGAAGACGTTTAGTCTGTGTTAGAACCACTGCAATTAACCTGGAACATGATTAATAGCCCAATTTTCCTAGCTTCTTCTTAAAAGCTGTGATAGTGTCCACTGAGACAGTACTATCATCCAATCTATTCCACAAATCTACAACTCTTGCACTGAAGAATTTCTGCCCTAATGTCCCTTTTGGTTTCTTAAATAATTTATACCTATGTCCCCGAGTTGCCTTGTTTGGTGCTAATTCAAAAAACTTCTCCTTCTGCACTGCCTCCTTTCCAGTAATAATCTTGTAGGCTTCAATTAGGTCTCCTCTGCTCCTCCTTCTCTCCAATGTTGTTAGTCCACACCTTTTCAACCTTTCTTCATATCCCAAATCCTTGTAGCCCCAAATCATTTTTGTAGCTCTTCTTTGCACCTTCTCCAGCTTTTCCATGTCCTGTTTCAGGTAGGGACTCCATACCTGGATGCAGTATTCCAACTGTGGCCTAACCAGTGATTTGTATAACCTCAATATTGTATCCTTGTCTCGGGTTACTATTGTCCTTCTTATCATGCCTAAAGTCGAGTTAGCCTTTTTGATGCTTCAGCACATTGCCTTGAGGGTTTTGCACTCTTGTGCATAATCACTCCCAAGTCCCTTTCTTCCTCACTCACTTTCAACACCATGCCCCCCATTTCATATGAAAACTCGCTGTTTCTCTTCCCCATATGCATCACTGAGCACTTTTCCACATTAAAGAGCATCTGCCAGTCCTGTGACCATCTGAACATTCTTCTTAGTTTGTAATGGTAAATCCTGGGATTCATTTTGATGAATGATTCTCTTCTCTAATACATTTCCCTTTAGAGGTCGTCCATTAGCCTAATTATGTCAAAACATTTTAGGCAGTTTTGACCCCTCCCCCTTGTCAACAACTGTCAAACATTGACGGACCCCTAAAAATGTCAACAATCCCAGAACCCCCCTCTACAAAAAAGAAACACAATGGCTCAATACATGTAGAATCATTTAAAAAATTTACTCTTAACAAATGCAATCTCAAATTTCAAAATATATTAGTTTAGTTTATTACCAGCTTTTTAGTAGTATTAAACATTAAGCACTTTATACATTTTTAGCATTACTTAATGTTTTTCGCTACCATTTTGAAGGGTCTGTGTTGATTCATTTGAAAAAATTTTCTTTAGTCAAATTGTACCGAACACCCTCCCCCTGTCAACAACTGTCAAACTTTTTGAAGCCCCACTCCCCCTATTTTGTTGACATAATTAATGGACGACCCCTTAGTACACCTATTAGAATGCTTACCTCTCGAGTGCACGATACCGAATGCCGGATTTGTTAACAAGTTACGGAATACAATAAATCCGTGTAACCTTTATAATAATTTATTCATACAGACGTTCATTCATTTCGATATGCAATGTTCATAAATCTTAGATCGGTTCGTGTCTCTAAGAGGAATCGCACCATACACGCAGAAATATGTTTTCAGTTCACTTTCGATTGATCGCAATCGACATTTATTCGTTAAATTAACCATTTAACTTTAAGATCGAGTTAGATCTTCAAAAATCTCAATAGGCCTATTCTTAGCAGTCAACCGAAGCCGATTTAACCAGGTCCGTCCATTTCAATCTCTCTCTGAACTTCTGACTGTTATTTTCAAAGCTACGTTCTGAATCTCCTCACAGAACGCGGCATCGTTCATCTCTATAGCACCTTAGCTCTTCATTTCCTCTCATACATGTCAGCACGTTGCATTTTTCAAGGACTTACAGAAGAAACTTGAAATTATTTTAGCTTAAGTGTCGTTTGAATTTATTCAGTGTCGCATCTATTGAAATAAAATATCACTAACTAATACTCCACAAATATTGGTATAAAAATGGACATCATTGCATTCCCTAGCCTCTTCTTGAACCTCCTACATTCTCTTTCCCTAGCCTCTTCTTGAGCCTCCTACATTCTCTTTACAACAACCAATGTGAAGTACATCCTCCAACTTATCTTCTCAAAGAGAAGTCTCTGTCTTCTCTCCTGTTAACCCCAAAATACTCAACCTCTCTCTCCTACTGGTCACTTTTCACCGCGTTTAAGTACTCTTTTATCACTCCCCTCCTCTAAAAGATAATCTCGACAAGGAAAATCTCTCTAACTAAAACCTCGATCTTTCCTTTTATCTAAACTAACCGAAAGCATTGTTCTTCCCGGCTGAACAAGTTTCATTCTTGTAACAATTATCTAACCTGACTCGCTCCTGCTTCTTTCAACTAAAGCGTCTCAGAGCCATCAGACGATCGGTCTCTCCCTCTGTCTTTACCACCATAGTTCATGCCTTTATCTGTTCCCGACTTGACTACTGCAACTCACTTCTTATGGGCCTCCCGAAACAGCGTCTTTCTCCCCTTCAATCGGTCTTAAATGCTTCAGCTAGGCTCATAGCCCGACTCCCTCGCTTTTCGCATATCTCTACATATATGCTTGATGTCTTGCACTGGCTTCCTATCACTGCGCGCATCCATTATAAGATCCTCTTTCTAGTCTCAAAGGCGCAGCTGAGCAGTGCCCCAAAGTATCTTTCTGACTATATGCGAAAGCCGTTATCTGCGACCTCATCTCGTTCCTTGCGCTCTACTGATTGGCTAGATTTTTTTGTTAATAGGACTAGGACTGCCTTGGCTCAACGCCGGGCATTTGCTGTGGTTGGTCCCTCTACTTGGAATGACCTTTCCCCTCATTAAAAGCTAAACTAATGACTAGTTTTTCCTCTTTGGTCTCTCGTTCTTTAAAGACGTTTCTCTTCCCCGGGGTTTTCGTGCTGAGAGCGCTTCTGAATAGTTATTCTGAGAGAGGCACTATATAAATCTTTAGATACAATACAATGCAACAGTTACAAGTATGATAGTCGTTCAGATTGGTGGGGGTTGACGAATGTGTTACAATGTAACTCACTCTTCAACCCACACCAATCTGCTTTCAATAAACAGCATTCCACAGAAACTCGACTGTGCCCTATCTTGGCGTCACCTTTAATCACATCTTCAACCTCTAGCGCACCTGCTTCATGCATATTCGTGACCTCCGCCACATTCGACCCATGCTTGACTCTAAAGCAGGGCCGGATTAAGACTTCCAAGGGCCCTAAGCCAAGAGTGGCAGCTGTTTGACCACGTGATCATAGATCGCGCCATCAAACAGTGGAGTCCACGTCTACGGTCGTGTGTCCGTGAACAAAGAAAATATTTTGAACATCAGCTGTAGCTGAACTTCACTGTTGTTGTATTTAAAATTTCAGGCAATTGCTACAGGTTTCGACCGAGTTATGAAACTTTTTCTTGGTGTATACTTTTCATCGGGACACAGTGTATAATAGGCTAAGCCAGAGAACGCCTCTGAGTAGATATCTTGAAGAGGAGCTATATAAATTCTCAGTATAAATGAATTAATGAGGGCAGGTAGCCAGTCTCTCTCCTTCGCCACCTCATCTTCCCACCGACAGTGTACGTTCAGTGTGCTCACAATTATAACTAAGGGATTGCAGGACTGCAGGTGGAGGATGAATGTCGAACGAAATTTCTGCTGTGGCGGGGATTTGAAGTTTTTTGAACCCCTCGAATGACAGTCCAGTACGCGAAGCAGTACACTGTCGAACACTATCATGACCTACCTTGTTACCTTGTGCTGTCAGTTCCTTGAACTCTAGCGACCGTCATGATCAAGCCTCTCCATTTCCTTCTGTCCGCCGTCGCATCTCTCAGTTCTGCCAAATTCATTCAAGTTGTTTCATGTATCTCGTCCATCCACTTTTTCCTTGGTCGTCCTTGTCCTATCATGGCCAGAATAGATTAATTAAAGACTGGAAAGTGCGGCCAATTTAAGCATCAAAATTGGAGATAATTGAAAGACATACCTAATGGATTGGCCGTGTATCTTATGTTGACTCCAGTTCCAGAGAGCACCCAGTTGGCATTGAAACGTAAGCGGACACGGTTGCACAATTTAAAGGACATCATTGGTGGTAAGGTATTGCCGCGATAGGTAAAATACTCTTCACTGTTGCAATCAATCTGAAAACATGGACAAACGCCACAAGATAGAAACCCTACATGAACCCTATTCTGACAAAGGATGAATGGTGTTGTGCAGAATGTATTGTCGGTGAATTTTGTATGTGGTTCTGACTGTAGCTCTATAATGGTTCGGACAGCAAATCAACGTGGGAGGCTTTTCTCTAGTAATGAGCGCTTAGTATTTCAATTTCATCAACGATGGAGTTTTCTTATAAAATTATAATCGGTGTGGTTGATGGTGAACAGATCCAGTTTCCTCGGCTGGTCCAAGGCTGTCAGATTACTCTTCCATCTTTCCACCCGGGTTAAGCGCCCTGGATGAACCACGCGAACAGAGGCTCCAAGGAAGTGTTTTAAACAGATCCCTGGCGGATGTGGGCATTCCGAATTTTGAGGGTCTACGCTTTGGTCTCTGGTAATTTTTGGTATGTGCCTACTTAGTTTTCATCTTTTATTATTATAGTTCTATTGTTATTCTCTGAAATTGGAATAATGCTAATTATTTTTAAACCCGATTGAATACTTTAAACGTCTCCAGCCTTCCCTTAGTTTCCTCTATGCTGTCACGGGTAACCAACTTGAAGTACCCCGATGATGGGGTCGGTGTAATGGAAGACTTGGTTTCTCGTTGGGGGATGACGGGAAGCTACCCTAAAAGTTCAGGATGGCCTGGCAGCTCCCGTCGACAGATGCCCGCGTGTTGCCCTGGGGGTGATGGACACAAATTCGCCTTAGTGGACTTCCAAGGTCTAACCTCTGCAGCAGCCGTCGCCCTCCCGAAATCAATGTCAGATGTAATGGAAATGTACTGTATTTATTGCTTCAATCGTCAAATCAATATCTTTATCGTAATTGAACTTGACAGGAAATGTTAGACTGACCTCGCTAAGAATCGAACTAAAACTGACTGTCTTTCAGCCTTCTGCTGCGCCTCAACAACGACAAGAGCACTGTCTTAACTTAAAAACGGAAAGCCTCATTCGCTAAGTAAAAATCGAGAATATACTATGCCGCAAGGCAACAACTGAAAGAGCCTTCGGCAGCGAATCGAAAACAGAAAGAAGCAGCGCGGTCTGATTAAAACTGAACTGAACTGCCGGTCGTCCGTGTGTCCTCAATTTATAGGAAAAGCTGGCAAACCTGGGAAGGAAGATCAAAGAAAAGACCGCAAAGGCGAAAGACAGAGCAAAAGGAATTCGCCGCAAAAGCGAATAGCAGAGCAAAAAGGAATTCGCCGCCTTAAGGGAGGGGAAGAAGACCGACGGCAGAAAGAGAGCAGATCGAAGGAAAGACGCCGCCCAAGCGGCAGGCGCGGGGGAGGCAGAGACACACCAACACGGACGACCGAAAGAAAAACCAAATAGGGTTAACAGGTTCAAACCCGGGGTCAAGACGGGCAATTTCGCCACAATACCAAAGCTAACGTTAACCATAACTTCCTAATTAGAAGGGCAGAGCAAAGCTCTCGTGGCTCTGTACAGTGTACACCCGCATAACGCATAGCTGAGCAATGGCCATTTTCTATTGATTTTGACCTTTTGAACTTGAAATGACCTTGGATTATGATGGCCTTGAAGCGCTATGTCTTCTTTAATTTTGACCCTGAAGTAACATTGGATTGCTTTAGACTTTTTAATTTTTCTAGTGAAGGTTGCCGTTATCGACCCAAGCAAAAACCTCAAGCTGAACCCACTAAAAGCAAGGGAGATGATTGTCTTAAGAAAAAGCCTAGGGTGCTAGAGAAAATTCAAAGTTGAAGATTCGTTGCTCCTGGGTATTTTTCCATGCGTCTCATACAGAGTCTAAAAATCCAAATTTGAGGCTCTTTTATTAAGGTTCTAACAATAATCGTTATTTTTCAGTTGAAAACACAAATTGCGGGTATTTAAGTATATATACAAAAAATAGTATGTTTTCGTATTTACTGGTCAGAACATGAAAGTTTGTAAGTACATGTACAAGTACTGAAGTCTCAAGTAGGAGTACAAGTATCTGAGTATCAAGTACAAGTACGAGTACAAGTACTAAGGTCTCAAGTACAAGTACGAGTACAAGTAGCCTACACATGACTACTGCAAGAACAAGGATATATTTACTTCCTTGACAAAGCAATGGTGTATTTGCCACACGCACTCATGTAGAATTTTGTTTTTTTTTTCAGAAATAGTGGTGAGCATCTTGTCACTCAGATTCGATCGAAGCTGTTTTAATATTACACTAAACACACGTTCAGCAGGAGCGCTAGGTGAAGGCACACTTAAAACTCTAAACGCTGGTATACAGTTGGTCAATGACAGTACTGTTTTGCTGCATTTCCAAACGTCCAAACGATCAACTTCTTCGAAGTCATCACATGGCTTCTGATTTTCAACTAGGTTGTCACTTGTGATGATAAGGTGCTCGGTTTCACCGAAGATCCTGTACAGTAACGACAAAATAGCATAGACTTTTGCGATGCAGGAGGTCTGCACGAAGCTGCAGTTTCGCTTGCTGTAGCTGTAGGACAGTGTAGGCCCTATGCGTGGTTATCGTTCCAAAATGAGACGTTTGTGTAGCACCTGCTACACCACTGAAAAAGAAACTTGATGTGGTTTCAAACAAAGCATGCGTCTCATTCACATAAGAAACAATCATATCTGTACACAGATTTTAAATAAGAACTTATGCAGTTTTTGACTAATGGAGCAACACACAGAAATGCATTAATTAACGATTTAAGTAGCACGCAAAGGTGATTCGCAAATGACTATCTAAGTGGCCAAACTAAGCGCGTTTTGAGACAGATGAAAACGTTTCCTTAACAGAGCTGCATGCAGCATCTCGCACGCTTAGCGGAAGACTGTTCCGAGAGGAACATAGAACATATATAGGAACATAGAAACTCACAATTTTCACACATGAATTCCATATAATATATGAGCTATATGTCCAGTGGTTTATTGCTACCAGTCCCACAGTGTTATTCATAAAATACATTACTTTGGTAAATAAGCTGGTTTCCCTATCGCGGCTTTCGTGTGGTACTGAGAAATTTGGATGTCGATACATTTAAAATACTCGACAGACTGAGTTCAAATGATTTGTCAGTCACTACTCACCTCTCCGTATGGAGTCTTTGCAAGTGTTTAACGAAGTTTGTTGTTGTGCCCGTTTTTCCGAAATGATAGTTTCCCACTACAAAACTTGCGCTTAGCAGGGAAATGAGCATAGCCAAAGTTTACCGCTCTAGGAATATTAGTATTTTTATTATTAACATTATCAACGTCCGTGGACGCTATTTTAACAAGACAACCGGAAGAAAGTCTGATTAAGATGCCTACCATACAGAACTGCCAAAATGTCCAATGTCTAGAACGTAAGAATTAATGCCTAAAAGAAAAGACAAAGCATACTGGTATACTGGTAACCTATCCGAGTGCCTGTAGAAATGTCAGTTGTGTCCAAGTACTTAGGTCTCAAGTACGAGGACAAGTACTTAGGGTTACAGTACAAGTACTTAGAAACTGTAGTCCAGCTGTACTTGAGTACAAGTACTACATCTCTGCATACAATAGTGCACAAAAGAAGTTAATCATCATGAAAAAATTACTTTTGTCCTCCATGATAGTGCCGATTTTAAGAAAATTCACATATTTTCACATATTCTAACATTTTTGTGTCGGTGGCAAGGCTTAACCTTTTTCAATTGATCTGAAAATTGGTACAGTTGAATAAAGTGATAAATGGAATGGGAGAATCAACAGGGAGCAGTATTTTTAGAAACCTTTGGAAATGCATTATATTCTATAGCACCCTACTCCTCCCCTGCTACAAGTCATCAAAGGCGCAGAGAGGTTAGATTCCATTAAAGTCCTTGGAGTTACAATTCGAGCTGACTTACGTATGTCCTCACATCTGGACTCAGCTCTCGCCTAGGCTTCATGCACTCTCTATGCATTAAGAGTTCTGAGAGCACATAGATTGGCTCCCACAGCCCTACATCGGGTGGCCAGGACTACCACCATTACTCTCTTCTTGTATGCTTCACCACCATGGTGTGTCTAAAAATATGATGTTTCAGCATGGTGGGGTTCACAAACTCTAAAGACGGAGGAAGGATTAAACGTTTCTTAGGTAGGTTGAAGCGAGTTGGCTTTCTCCCTGCAACAGCCTTGTGAGCGATGGAAATGGCTGAGATGGCTGATGACCGGTAAACAACAAACCTTGCCATGTGCTCTGTGGCCTGTTCCCACCACCGCTCCGACATAGTAAATGCGACCTCCGGAACCGGTCGCATAATTTTACTCTCCCTCCGAAGGATAACTTAAACTACATTCCTTGAATACTTTATAAAAATGCATCTTGATAACTGTGTTTTGCCTCTGTGTGCTCAGATGAACTGCTCTACTAATATTGTAGAATGACGCTGTCTAACTAGTTACGCCTTTTGCCAACTAGCTTTATGAATAAACGAATATTTGATTGATTGATTGATTGATATCGTGATTCAATGATCTGAAAATGTATACATAGGCCTACATGCATTGTTGGATGCTTCCTTTCATGACTATGTAAATATGCTGCAGAATTGTTTATGGTTAAGTGTTGTTTAGTCCATTCAGATGCATCGCTTGGTATGTACGCATGAACGTGTGCGTGGGACCTATGGGATTTTGGGTCACACATGGAGGTTTAAAGGCTCTGTTTGAAAAGGAGTGGCTGACGCATATAAGCAACGTATTTTTTAGGGTTTGACAGAGCTTGGACTTAGGTTGATACGACGTGATCGTGTTTCATAGAATAATCTAGCGTCCAAGTCTTCAGTTGTAACTTAGTTAAGGTAGATTTATACCGCGACAGGTTTTACTAGCCTTCGATGTTGTTTTGTGTTAACCGAAGAGCTGCAGTTGTTGTGTAGTTTGTCGACGATCTTTTCAATGTTTGACGTTCTGTTTCTTTGGAATACTGTTGTATGTTTCGATTCTCATGTAAATAAAGATACCTATGGCGTGGATATCTAGTTAGCTAAGAACTAGAGAGGGAGACATCTAGCAACATGCATACAAACATATATATTTTATGTATATGAATAAATAGAAATCTTTAACCTACTAGCAAGATATATAAAAAGCGAAAATAAAAACCTGGATATAATCTCCGTATTGGCCGTCGAAAGGCTCGAGGTCGAATGACTGGAAAACCAAGGTTACAGAGCTGACAGTACATATGTAGTAATAGCATTCCAATCCGTCGTACCCATTAGGATAATTTGGAGACGTGATGATTCCGGATAAACCACCGTAATATTTCTTGCCGCATCCTAAAATAATAGTGCATAACTATTTAACAGCAGCGTGTATTTCTGATGTACATATCTTTTCTTCCAATGCTGTCTACTGTATGTAATACATTATTTTTCATTTATTGTTTCATTTGAAGCATTTACAACGTCCCCTAAACGTCATAGAATATTCACTTTATTAGCGAATGAATGCTTGATAGGTGGCAATAAAGAATCATGGAAAGATCATAAATATCATAAAAATCATAAAAAATATCATAAAAGATCATAAAAAGAATTAAAATCAGGATGGCATCAGGTCAGAGTTGAGGCAGAGACAAGTTGTTCAAGGTCATCAGTAGTCAGTATTGTGAGCCGGTTAACATCAGGTTCACGAGATTTCTTCGCTAAGACAATCCCTCTGCATGTCCAGGTTGATGGCACAACTTGTCTTTCACTAGTTTTCTCACTACGGCATATAAACGACCGTTGGATCTTGCGAGATGTTCATTTATAATATAGATCCTCTTCTTTGGCTGACCATGCTGTGCGGTTGTGCGAAGTTTTCTTGCTTTGTAGACATCATTTCGTGCTCGTCTAGAGGCAAAATTCACTATTCGGTAGACGGTGGGTGGTGGAAATGTCCCGTTCCGTATTGGAGAAATTAAGTTTGTTCTGTCATAGTTGAACCACTGCAGTCGTAAGTGAGAGATCTGTATCCCTCTGGGACCTCTGATTTTTCTGAGGTACTATGGGTTCATCATTTTGGGTTAACGAACTAGTCAGTGGAATTCCCTGTACTATGAGGTTTGACAATTTTGTATGTCTTTCCATCTCATCTATTTTACCTGCGAGACTAGTGCTATGATCTTCCAGTTGTTTTAGTTTATCATTCATTACGGACTAGTTTTGTTGAAATTTTCTTGAGAGCGTGAAATCAAGGATTTTGTCATGGCGGTAGTTACATCTTTTGAGATTTCAGTAGCCATCCGCTGGGCTAAAGTTTCTATGAGTGGCGTGAGAAGAGTCGTCAGCTGCGGGACAAGGACAGTAGGACACTCGTCGCTGTCATCCAAGACAAGCCTCGAGATTTCCTCAATTTTTTTAGTTTCCTTAGCCCTCGCAGGACCAAAATATTTCACGATACGTCGGCGTCCAGAAGGAGTAATTTTTTACCCCACCCAAAATCTGTAAAATCTCAGCTCACAGGTAAGTTACCGTAACAAATGAAGTGTTGATTTTAATATTTTCAAGGTTAAGGAATCCATTTCTCGTAGTGCCAATAGTGTACGAGTGTTGTTTTCCAAGATGGCGGCCAATATGGTGGTCAAAACACAAATAAATGTATATTTCAGCTCATAGTTAAGTTACTGTAACAAATAGAGTGTCAATTTTAATAGATTTAAGGCCAGAGAATCGATTTCTTGTAGTGCCAATTGTGTGGAAGTGTCACTTTCCAAAGATGGCGGCCATAACACACACAGAATGTATATCTCAGCTCATAGGTAAGATACAGTAACAAATGAAGTGTCAATGTTAACAGTTTCAAGGTCAGTCAATCGATTTCTCATAGTAGCAATAGTGTGGCAATGCTACTATCCAAGATGGCGGACAAAATGGCCGACAAAACACAAAAGTATGTATTTCTCATTTCAAAATTGCCTAAACTAACAAATGAAGTATCAAATTTAATAGTTTGTTTTAAGATCAAGGAATCGATTTCTTGTAGTGCCAATAGTGTTGAAATGCTACTATCCAAGATGGCGGCCAACATGCCCGCCAAAACAAAATATCTATATCTCAGCTCATAGGTAAGCTACCGTAAGAAATGAAGTGTCGAATTTAATAGTTTCAAGGCCAATGAATCCATTTCTCGTAGTGCCAACGGTGTGCGAAGTGTTACTTTCCAACATTGCGGCCAATATGGCCGCGAAAACACAAATATATATACATATCTCAGCTCATGGGTAAGCTACAATAGCAACTGAAGTGTCAAATGAAATTTTGAAGTGAAATTTTATAATTATAATTTCAAGGTCAAACGGTCGCCTTTTAGCTGTAGGAATAGTGCTGGAATGATACTATCTAAGATGGCGGCCAATGTGGCCGAAAAATCCAAATATGCATATCCCAGCTCTAAGTTTAGCTAAAATAACAAATAAAGTGTCAAATTAAATACATTCACGGTGTATATGTTACAGGGAATGTGTACAGTTAGGGAATGTGTATATACCCTGAAAATTTCAGGGTAGATGCATATTCCCTGATTCACTCGGGGAATGTATATATTCCCTGAAAAAACCAGGGTATATACATATACCCTAAAATTTTCATGTGATTTCTATACACATACCCTGAAAGGCTTTACAGTAACACATTAAGCCAGATTTCTATACACATACCCTGAAAATGTCAGGGTATGTGTAACATCTATTGTTCCATTTCACAAGAACTTTGAGGCATGTACATCTGTTTGTTTTATGTATTGACTGTCAAGTACGCCAACATAACGAGTGATGACGGACTATGGCTCACGTGGACAAGTGGACCTGATTGACATGCAGTCCATGCTAGGGAATGCAAGCCTGAGGCCTTTTTTCGAAATCCGGGTTCGGGTTTGACGGCCGTAAAAACCCGGGTTACCCGGGTAACCCGGGTTTGGACGGATTTACAAATTTTACATGACAAATATTATTACTGCACAATTTCTTGCGATAAGAACAACGTCGTCGTATGCAGGTACAAATCCAAAGTTCTCCAACAGTCAAGAATTTGCATAAAAAGAAAACTTTTGGAAAATCGTGATAGAAGTGGTTTCATATAAGCAGTGTTTTTTCTAGATAAAAGGTTCTGGAACTGAACAATTCAGAACAATTATGAAAGACATTGCAAGGGTTCCGAAACCTGAGCCTCTTATTTTATAACATCCTACATATCAATAAACACTGAAAACGCTGGAATTAAAGTAGCTATATAATTTTGAATTAAACATTTAAGTGAATTAAATTATTTCTTAACAGCTTGAAAAAGTTCAAGGAACGCCGTTCCAGAGCGTTCTGTCTGAAAGAAACATTGCATAGGCCTATAAGAAGAATTGCCAAATGGCACCTTAAAATAATCTACATTGCAACTTCAAGCCCTGCCAGTGCCAGCCCATTTTTTCAAAAGATAATTAGTCATCATTACTCTGCAACCCAATTTCGCAGTACCAGAACTTGTATACTGAAGTAGATGCTTCATGAGAGCCATCGCTGCCTGCGATTGTGCTTGGACAAGCCAGATATGGTAGAAGGCCTATCATCTTTGGCTTCGTGACTAACCTACTACTCTCTACAATACTCCCAGCCCAGATATCTTCGCGACCTCTTCACCATCCAGCCAACCCGCTCTACCAAGTCTCCCTCCGTTCTCAGTTCTCACTTTCTCTCGACCTCCTGTCACTACTCATCTCAAGTTCTCCAACCGAGCAATATCCAGCACTGCACCACGTCTCTGGAGTGACCTACCTCCTGAATTCCGCACTTTTTCGGTTCCTCAACCATCATCTCCAATCACCCACCATCATCCGCATCAGGCTCCTCTATCCATGACCGCCAAGGCCTTCCACTCGAAACTAAAGTCTCTCCTCTTCAAAAACTCTTACCCCGACTCAACTGATCCTGTACGGTATCTTCTTACTCTCGACCTAAACGACACCCACCTTAGCAGCTACTCTGACCCCTCTGATCATCTGGAAACCGGACTCGGACCTCCCTCGAACTACTGTTTTGGTAACCCTTCTGACTAGACGCAGCGCTCGTGAATAAGCTGGTGCCCTGCGTTTGGCTTTCGAGTGACGCTTTAGAAGTTTGGAGATTACGATTACGATTACGATTCGTCAGAACGACAAGGGTCACCAACGTCCTTGTGTATGAGCAGGTTTATCTTATGCTTGGACTGGAGCTGAATATCCTATGCAAACTTCTTGTTACACCGCCGGCAATTTTCAGCTGCGATTTACATAACTGGCATTGAGACGTCTGGCCCAAACAATCGCGAACGAAATGTTCCCAAACATCACTCATATTAACATTTACTGATTTAGATATTGTTTGGATGTTTGTCTTAAGTCACTAAATTTAGATAAAAACAGTTTATCGCTATTATTTACGAATTCGATGCTACGACACGGATAAGCCAATAAACTCAGCATTAGTCACGGGTGTGTGAATGTGAAGCCACACTCATACGAAGTCACCAATAAAGAATCTGATATGAAATGAGCCGATAAATAAGTAGTTAGAAGCAGTTTGACGTAACTCGTTATCAACCAATGTTATCGTTATATTTCCATTACTCTGCATTTGTGAGTTTCACAGCGTGAACGACGGTGAAAGTGACGATTTTTTAAACCCGTCGAACCCGGGTTTCAATCGCGTTCAAACCCGGGTTTCGGGTTTTGAAAAAAGCCGGGTAACCCGGGTAACCCGGGTACCATAAACCCGGGTTTGCATTCCCTAGTCCATGCCTAGTGGACATCATAAATGGATCATGGTATACCAAAATCATCCGACCAAATACTGTGCTCTTGTCCATTGTCTACAAAGCTCGCGGCTGAGGTTGCCTATCAACTCAGTAGTTGACATCATGCAGATTATACTTCGACTGTAGACAACTCTCCAGCGTCAGGTGAAGTAGCAACAGAACCAAATCAGAAACAAATTAAAACTCAGAGAAAACGAGCTTCTGCCGGAACTTGGCGTCTCCAAGATGAAAAATTTGCTCTGTGAACCTCGGTTCAGATGAAATCGTTGTGTGGCGGTTATGGTAACTGCGCTGGAACCGACAGATGCCTATCAAATTGTGTGAAATGTAACAGTAAATGTTACACATACCCTGACATTTTCAGGGTATGTTTATAGATATGTGAAATGTAACAGTAGATGTTACACATACCCTTAAATGTTCAGGGTATGTGTATAGAAATCTGTCTTAATGTGCTATTGTAGGCTAAAGTTTTCAGGGTATGTGACTATGTGTATAGAAATCACATGAAATTTTCAGGGTATATGTATATACCTTGGCTTTTTCAGGGAATGTATACATTCCCCGAGTGAATCAGGGAATAAGCATCTGCCCTGAAAATTTCAGGGTATATACATATTTCTTGATAATAGACATTCGCTGTAACATATATATATCGATTTCTCGTAGTGGTAATAGTATTGGAACGCTACTACCGAAGATAGCGTCCATTATGGCCGTCAAAAGCAAACTATGAGCTGAGATATAAAAATGTCTGTGTTTTTGACGCCATATTAACCACCATCTTGAAAAGTAACACTCACACGCAATTGCCACTACGATAAAGCAATTCCCTGACCTTGATTATATTAAATTTGACCCTTCATTTGTTAATGTATCTTACCTGTGAGCTGAAATACACATAGTTTTGCTGCTTCAATAGATCGAATCCCTGGCCTTGAAAATATTACATTAGACACTTTGTTATTCTAGTTTGTCTATGAGCTGGGATATGCATATTTTGTGTTTTTGGCGGCCATATTGGCCGCAATCTTGGAAAGTAAACTCTCCGCAATTATGCAACTATTAAAACTTAATTATTTGGTAGATTCAACACTTTATTTCTGATTTTAGGTTACGTCCGAGCTCAGATAGTATATTTTAAAATATATTTTCTTTATGTACGTAAAAATAACGACTTCGAAGACCAACAGGGGTAAATTTTCACCACATTACACTTTGGACTCAAGAATCTTCTCCCTACAATATGACTTCATAGTGATAATGCTGTATGAATATGTATGGGGTCTTCCATTGAAAAAATGCACACAGTCTTCTAAAATGTCTGTCAACTCAGCCTTATCTTCAATAGACTAATGCTAAATTCACATCCTCTTCCTATAGTTCACTAATGAGCGCTGTACTTGCGGTATAATCATTGAAATTTGTACAGTCTTTCAAAATGCATGTCAACTCAGCCTCCCCATGGCTAGACTAAATCTAGCATGCTAACTTTAATTCTAAGTCTCTTGCTATAACTCGCTTATGTGTCACTTCCAATCTTAAAAACTAAACCTAACTACTCTGATAAATACCATTAAACACTAAGCTTAGTTTCTTCGTAAATGTCTGTCAGCCCAGTCTTCTCTTCAATAGAAGAATGCTAATGCTAGAGTACAAGCATTTGTTTGCGACCTAAACAGTAACCCTAACTGGCTAGTCTTCCAACCTATCTGAAATGAACTCATGTCTAAGAATAAAGTGCTTGTTTGTAACGCAAAGAGTGCTATAACCCTCTTACTATAGCTCACTAATGTACGCTGTACTTGCACAATTACCAATGAGAAATGCACAGTCTTCCAAATATCTGTCAACTCAGCCGTGTCTTCACTAGGCGAACCCTAGCTAACCCTAGCTAACCCTAAGTAACCCTAAATAAAATGAATCCATGTCTAAACATAAAGTTCTTTGACTGTATCGCAAACTGTATGCTAACCCTAATTCAGTCCCTCTTATTCTAAGTCGCTAAGGTATGCTGTACTTGCTCAATAGTCATTGAGAAATGCGCAGTCTTCCAAATGTGTGCGAACTCAGCCTTGTCTTCACTAGGCAACCCCTAATACTAGCGTACTGAACTGAACCTTGGTATGTAGAGCAAAAAGTGGTAGCCTCAGTAATTAGGTAAAAAACTGGCAGCGTCAGCACAATCGTGGCTGATGCCCGTTTGTCTGACGCCTCTCCGTATGTCTGTACGTCTGTCAGTATGTCCGTGTGCGTATGTTTGCTTGTCCGGCTCGTAACCTGTGACCTCATTCGACCTTTGACCTGTACTTTGGGTTAGACTGCTCCAGGATTCATGGTAGGTTTAAACTGCTCCAGGATCCATGGTAGGTTTAAACTGCTCCACGATCCATGGTGGGTTCAAAATGCTCCAGGATCCATGTATTGCTTACTACTCAGGGCTGTTAAAGGCTTGATTTTTTGGGTTTTGCTTTTATAAAAACCCAAAAAAACCTCAAATTTAGTTTTTGTTTTTTTTACATATTTAGACATTATAAATGCAAAAAATGGAGTCTCTTTAACTCTCTTGTGTGGTCTTTGTTAGCTTCGTTTTATGACATTCTACGGTTCTACTGTTCTAGTTAATTTCATCTATATGCATCTGATTAATTTGAACGGTATTATGCCATTTTAATGACTTTATATAATCGAAATAGGAAACTCTCAAAAAAAGAAACAAAAACCCAAAAAGAAACCCCCAAAAACAAAAACTAAAAACCAACTTTTCACTTTGAAAATAATTTGGTTTTTTGAACCCCTGCTCCGATGGTTGTCCTTGTAGACTCTAGAACGCCTTGGGTTGGGATTGTGTTCGGCGTCCAACAAGGATCGGTCTTTTTTCC
This sequence comes from Aporrectodea caliginosa, assembly GCA_020284085.1. Taxonomy (NCBI): domain Eukaryota; kingdom Metazoa; phylum Annelida; class Clitellata; order Crassiclitellata; family Lumbricidae; genus Aporrectodea; species Aporrectodea caliginosa. Next base: position 31,417 of record JACEVL010000759.1, read on the forward strand.
AATCCTTTACTTTCCCTATACTGCCGAATGCCAATATTCCTTCCCTTCTCACTAAACATCTGGCCATCGGTCACTTGTAAGCCGATGACGTCCAAGCCTTTGTGCGTGGCACTCCCTCAGAGCATCTAGCTCTTGTTGGATCTATTGACTCTTTCTCTAGATTGATGTCTACTAATCTGCTCTGCCTTAACTCCTCTAAGACCCAGTTGATTTGGTTTGGTACTAAACAGCAGCAACTCAAACTTGATTTTTTCTGCAAAGTATCCTGCATTTACTTTCTCGTCCAGCATCAGTGATTTGGCGCTCTTGCTACTATATGAGGTGCCTGTGTGCTGTCAGAAGTTCTTCCTCCTCCTCTGTTTTCATAGCCATAGTCTATGCTTTCACCTGCTGTCGCATTGATTACTGTAATTTGTTACTAGCTGGTCTTTCCAAAGTACGAATATCATCTCTTCAATCGGTCCTAAACTCGGCAGCTAAGTTCACTGCCCGCCTTCCTGGTCTCTGTCACATTTCAATTTATATGACTGATGAACTGCATTGGCTTCCCGTTGCTTCTCCAAACCGGTATAAGATCTTGCTCGTGGTTTCCAGAACTCAGCAAGGACGGGCTCCCAAGTACCGTGGTGATCTGATATGCAAGCCCACTTCGGCTGTTTCTCTTGGTCCTCTCCGCTCTCTAGAGTCTAGACCGTCTTGATCTCTTTGACATTATTGTAAAACAAAAGAATTAAGAATTGATATTGGATGGTATTTTCTAGCATTATAACATTCCATTGGAATTTTGGAAAGAAATAAGTGAAATTAGTTTCAAGTGCTATCTTTTTCAACTTCTTCTGTTTTTCTCTGCTCTCTAGGCCTATCTATCTCCTAATCTACAGTCTTACGTTTGGCTTGTGAAATAGGGCCTAATTCAGACAAAATAGTTTTCTTGATGTTTTGAGCAAAATTTGACTTCGTTGACTTATTAGCTGATGGATATATTAGGCTTAAATTATGATCATCCTAGCCTAACCTAGAGTTCTTTCTGTAGGTTGCCAGATTGCAGATTCTGCTGTGAAAGGGATAATTTCAATAACTCTGTTAGACTACTTACCAAATCCAACAAAGCAAAAACATAGAAAGCAAAAAAGGTGACAAAAAGGTTTCGCGCTGACGCGCGGATTTTCTTCGGCTTTGGGCACTCAGTCCTTTTGTCAATTCGGCGCCTATGGTTTCAGCAGACAACCACCATCTACAGCAATTGTTGCGCAGACGCTTAATTCCAGACTTTTATAGGCCTATCGTTTTTCAACACTGACTTTGTAAAGTAGAACACTATTTAATATAGCTGACATAACTTCAAATTGAATTAAGAAAGAATGGTGAGATAGATCTACATGATATCTCGAGAAATAAATGCGTGCAGCGATCTCCTATTCTATCCGTAAAACAACACATGCATAGTTACTTAGTCATACCGTCTGGAGTAATTGTATACTGAAGACTGAATCCGCTGGAGACAATTGAACTGTCTGTATGGAACCATATCAGCACTTTATTGCAATTTCTGATGTAAGCTGGCTTTGGTAGAGTTGAACCGCAGTATTTTTGCAATATGTAGCCGGAATTATCGCATCTGATCTGTGAACAGCGTTAATTTAAGTTCATAATTTTGCAATGGCATAACATGATCAAGGTATAGCAGATAATAAAGGCTGTTTCCCCTTTGAGTACTTCCATAATGCAATATGGAGGCTTTGCAGTGGTTGGGCGTACATTGGGATTCCATGCAATCTGCGACAAGAGTTTCTTCCATTTGATGCCTCTACTTCACAAGCTGTTTAAGACCATTTCTTTCGATCGTGGTCTTGTGTAATCAATTCGGGAGCACATCTGATGAGTTTTATGGAAAAGGTGCTAAAAAATAAGCACTCACTGTTTAAACTGAAATTACATTCACACGTGTGCCATCAACGTCACACATTAGTGTTCATGAACATACATATGCTAAACGCCTATAATTGACCGTTTGCATTTTTTCACAGTCTCCACGTAGTGTGGCGTTGAACTTGTGACTTGTGATAGGAAGTAAGATTTTCACTTAGGAAAGTAATAATATTTTGAGTAACAAACAATTTTTTTTACATTTTTATATTTTTTTGTATTTTTATAAATATTTTGATTCACAAAAACTAAATATTACTCAATTCTTCACCTGAACCCAGTCATATAGGCAATCCGATTCCAAATCAAACGCATCGAAAGTCAATGTAAATGAACTGCTCTGTGGTGACGAAATTGAATACGTACAATTCTCATCGTCGTTGTAATTTTGAGGGAAGTTTGGCGATGAAATAGTTCCATTCGATGAGGTAAATACAGTGTTATCACAGCCTGCAAACAGTAACTATAATAAAATTTCCGTAGCATACTCTTTGGGTAGTCATTTAAAGAAAAACATCCAAGCTTCTCATATATTATGTAGCATTAAGTTGAAACTATACTTCAAAAGAACATAAATTTTAAATTATCAATCTGGTTTCTCTGCCAAATTCATGCGACTTAAAATTGCTGCTCCGTTTTATAAAAAATCTCATATTATCATTTAAAAAATAATTTCAACTTGCATTAGGTGAAATAAAATGGTCATAACAAACAACTGATTCATATTGCTGGCCTCATTAAGTCCGATAGCAGTTTTAACAAGCGAAAACTTGATCAGTCAGCTGACTAGAAATTGCAAAAAAATCGCTTTAAAATGTAGGCTATCCTATTATTGCAAAATTTAATATTCCGTCTGTTAAAGAATTCTCAAGTGACTATTTAACTTATCTAGAAGAGTGCAACGCCTTAAGAGGGATGAAAAGGATCATAGAGTCAGACAAGCTATGGACGACAGTAACAACAAGGCGATGCAACATAGGGCAAAGTACCATGGGCTCGACATGAGATGGGGAAGCGATTTATCTGCTTTAATTGCCAACTCGACTGAAGCAATTTCGAAGAATAAGAATGTGCAATTTAAGTCGATAAGCTAGACCTGTTCCATCGTAATCATGATTACAACAGCGATTGCGAGTTTGAAAAATCGTTTTGAAATATCTTTCTGTATATATAAATATATATATCACCATTTCAAGAGATGCTCTCATAGGCTCTCCCGATAATACAAAAATACAAAAAGAAGCCACTATCGAATAAAATGGTCTACAAGTGCTTGTGGAAAAGAGGCAGATAGGCTGAGCATGGCTCAGGTTGCTGCGAACTTAACTCCGAAGAACGACCCGACCACAGGAAAATTTCTCTGCTGCATCGTGAGTTCGGGTCTTTGGAACAACCAGGTGACCTTGCGCAGCATAGCTGATAACTCTGTTGCGAGGGACGGAATTGACTGAGGCCTTGAATCATTCGATCACATTCACATAATAAACACCATACTTTTGCCGAATTCGATAAATCCAGTTAAACAGATAAATGCACTCTGCGTTCGCCTTAATGGTCACTCAAGTCATCAGATCTATCGATGAAGATCAACACAGGCTCCATCGAACATGGAATGAGAACTTCTGATATTGAAAATCCTAAGGCGGCGGATACAGAATAAGTGTCCGCATCATGTAGTGTAGGATTTCTGGTTAGAAACTCATCTGTGACTTTCTATGCGTTCTCTGCAGCTCCATATTCTATCATAGATGGGATAGAAGAGTCCGTCTGAGGAACAGCCTTAAATGACTGACAGGTCTGTTTGCAGAGAGGATCGTTTAACAGACCTGCTCCAAACTATAAGCAAGATGAAAGCCCTAGTTGCATAGTTACTGCTGAGGAGTGAATAACTTTCAGTATCCTCCAACAGAAGGATATATAGTGAGTGTTATTCGCACTGAAAAGCAAGGCAGTGCAGTGTTTCTCACAGTTATCTAAAGTAATTGAGTACTTGCTATGCTGGTCAGGATTTACGCAACAAAGTTGAGAAAGGACTCATGATCGATCTGCAAGAATGAACTTGCAGTTATCATATCAAAGTAAAACGTTCTTTATTGTTTCACAATTTTAGTTACAGTCCACGAGTACAGCATTTCTGAAAAAAAACAATTATTAAAGAGTAAGTCATTGAAGGAAAAATGGAGGGGAGGAAGATCTATCTAAGGCCTTCGATACGGTGAATCACAAAATCCTACTAAAAAAGCTGGACCACTATGGGATAAGGGGTATGTGTCTGACATGGCTTAGGGATTATTTAACGGACAGAAAGCAATATGTTTTCTACAGTGGTACTGCTTCATGCATGCTTGATGTAAACTGTGGGGTTCCTCAAGGTTCCATATTGGGCCCACTGTTATTTCTAATATATGTTTATGATATTTATCTCGCCTCGTCAGTGTTACAATTTATTATGTTCGCTGATGATACTAATGTGTTTATGTCTAATAATTCCCTCATCGAATTAGTTAGTAAACTGAATGTGGAACTTGTGAAGGTGGATAGATGGTTCAAAGCGAACAAACTATCCTTGAACTTAAAAAACTAACTATATTCTATTTAGCTCAAAGAGGAAGATGGCAATCAGGATTATCCGATCACTATTAATATTGATAATCAGAGCATTAATAGAGTGGCCTCTACTAAATTCCTGGGTGTCCACTTAGATGAGCAACTATTCTGGAAACAGCATATAACTTATATCTCTCAAAAGTTGGCCAAAAATATAGGCATAATTTCCCGAATTCGGCACCTCCTACCGAAAAAAATACTTCTAAATCTATATTATTTGTTAATACATCCCTATCTCACCTACTGTAATCTCATTTGGGCAACAACCTATCGTACTAGATTGGTTTCTCTGATAACTCTTCAGAAACGTGCTATTCGAATTATATGCAATGTACCCTTCAGAGCTCATACAAAGCAGTTATTCACAAATCTTGGAATTTTGCTATTTGAAAGCAACAATAAGCTACAGGTGGGGATCTTTATGTATAGGTTCCACATGCACTTATTACCTACAAGCTTCACTCGTTGGTTTAGCAAAAATCAAGAAGTCCACGGCCATCAAACGCGGTCTGCTAATACGTACCACCAATTCAGTATAAATACCACTATTCGCCAACATAGAATTAGAACGTATGGACCGATATATTGGAATACTCTACCGATAGAGCTAACATGTCTTCCATCATCGTGCCAGTTTAAAAACAAACTAAAGTCTTACCTATTGAATGCTGTGTGTCTGTAAAGTTCAATTGCTTTGCTACTTGTTAAGTACTTCTAGATAAAATGTCAAGGGCTGGTTGTATGCGATGCGTTCACGTTTACCTTCAACCGCTGATGCCCCTCCTCCAACGTTTACCTCAACGTCAGCTGTTTTCGATGGTTGTCGACCTATCTCTGAGTCGGACCTTCGTTCCGTTTTATCGTCTGTTAACTTAAAATCATGTGAACTGGATCCATTACCCCCCCTTTATTATTAGTGACATTTTGGATGATCTTGCCCCTTTTTTGGTTTATCTGTTTAATAGGTCGCTCTCTGAAGGCTGCATTCCTCCCTCGTAGAAGCGGGCCCTTGTCTTTCCTTCACTCAAAAAGCCTAACCTTGACACCAACCTTTGCAATAACTATCGACCTATCTCAAATCTATCCTTTCTTTCTAAGACTCTAGAACGTCCTTGTCTCTCTCCAGTTTCTCCCTTATCTTGAGCAATCTGGTTTACTTCCTACTAACCAGTCTGGTTTTAGGGCTAACCATTCCACCGAGACTGTCCTCCTTTCCCTACTTTCTGAAATCTATTCTGCTCTTGATGGGTCTGAACTGACTCTTCTGGCTCTCTATGATGTCTCAGCGGCTTTCGATATGGTTGATTATGAGATTCTTCTCCGGCGTCTTGAGACCTCTTATGGGCTTAACCATTGTTGGTTTCGGTCATACCTATCTGAACGAACCCAAATGATTGTTATTGGTGACTCCAGAACCCAATGGGTCCACGTTAAACTGGTGTCCCTCCAGGCTCCGTTCTCGGCCCTCTCTTATTTATTTTATATACGGCTGACATCTCCTCTCTTTTTCCGATCTGTGGTGCTGCTGGTCATATCTTCGCTGATGATGTGCAAGCATTTGTCCATGGTCCTTCGTCATCGCGGTTGAATTTGGTCGGGAGTATTCAATCTCTCTCCAATCATCTCCACTCTTGGATGTCATCAAATCGCCTCTCCCTTAATGCTCCTAAAACTCAATTCATCTGGTTTGGTACCCCTCACCAGCTCCATAAACTTGATTTTGCTCTCCTCTCCGAAAAGTTCCCACTCTTCTCTTTCTCGTCAAGTGTACGTGATCTGGGTGTTACCCTTGATAGTTCACTTACCTTTACTAAGCACATCTCTAATCTGATACGCTCCTCCTATTTTCACTTAAGGCGTCTCAGGGTCATTCGTCGTTCTGTCTCCTCCTCCATCTTCACAACTTTCGTTCATGCTTTTGTATTTTCTCGGATTGACTACTGCAATTCCCTTCTTGTTGGTCTTCCTAAGGTTCGTCTCTCTCCTCTTCAATCGGTCCTCAACACAGCTGCTAGACTGATAGCCCGCCTTCCCCGGTACTCTCACATCTCTACCTTTATGTTTAACGAACTTCATTGGCTCCCTCTGCATGCTCGCATACAATTTAAATCCTCTCTCTGATCTTCAAGGCTCAGAGGGTCTTGCCCGCAATATCTGGTTGGCGTAATACTTCGGCCTCATTCAGCTTCCTCCCACCGTCCACTTCGTTCCTGCAATAGACTTGACCTCTTGGTTCCCCGTAGTAGAACTGATGTAGCTCAGGCTCGTTGTTTTGCTTCAATTGGTCCCTCTCTTTGGAATGCTCTTTCTCCTTCTGCTCGCTCTAAAATTCTCTCTGGCTGTCTCTCTTCTTCCTTCGCTTTTCTCAAAACCTGTTTATTTTCGCGGGGCTTAGCACACTGGGAGCGCTTCTGAACGGTTAACCCTACGAGAGGCGCTTTATAAATGCTTAAATACGATACGATACGATACCTAGCAGATAATGTTTTATGTCATGCATACTATGCTGGGAATGTCGATATTGTATTATTATATTATATTATTACTCACGGATATGTTATTTAAGAACCAAACCATTGGTTGAAATGATTGACAGTAATCGGGCGACCTCTGTCAGCGGAACGGTTCGTTCCTTTGGGGTTTCCCATTGACACTGCATGTATAACTTAACAAACTGTTTCCGTGTTTATATGTTTTCGGTGATCAATAAAGCATTGATTGATTGATTGATTGAAGAGGAAGACCGAGTCAGATGATGCTGGATTGGATGATGACAAACGGTTACAGGAAGCTGAAAGACGAGACCCAACAACGAGAGGAATGGCGACGTCGGACATTTGAACCTGCCTAAGAGGCAGAGAACCACAAGAAGAAGAAGGAGGTACAAATTGGTTGGGGAAATAGTGAAGGGAAAAAATCGGAGATCCAAAAGGGACCTGAGTCCCGCTAGGCAGGAACCCCAAGCAGTGATATAGGATCAGTTGTACATGACAATTTCCAGTGCTGACAACCTAAAGTTACAAAATTTAAACGAAATATTATAGTGGTACGATACATCATTTATAATCTGTGAGATAGTAGAGCTGAGTTCTACAACAGTTGCATGTTATTCTTAACTATTCTTAACTAAGAACAACATACCTAATCATTAGACAACAACCAGCAGGAGGAGGAGAATTAAGTGAATAATCAGTAGTGTGGGCAAACTTAGAGCAGGTATTTGAAAAGGGTACACGTAGTCGAGGAGAGAAGAATTCTTGGTAGAGCCCACATTCATTTCAAATGGTAGTTTGTAGGTGCATTCTTAAAGCATTTTTCATTCATTCATTCAGAGCATTTAAATAGCGCCTCTTCAAGAAGCTACTCAGAAGCGCTCCCGGCCCAGCCACGACTAAAGAAAAAAGACTTGAGGGACTTGTAGAACCCTGCCGGATGGCTCACAAGTAAAGAGCGGAGCTTAAGCGGGAGGTCATTCCAGATGGAAGGTCCCACAACCGAAAAAGCACGGCGCTGCTTAATAGCCAAGGGAGGGAAGCTAAGATTTTCATGCTACGTATCTCCCAAGGCAGATTATTCCAAGTCATAGGAACCTTGTGCTTGATCGAGTGCTTCCTGTAATTGGTGCGAAATCTGACTGGGAGGAGAGTTTCCTTGGTCCTTGTGTTGCGATTATGTACCTCATTTGAAAAAGTGAAATAATCTTTAAAATTCAATGGTAAAGCTTTGTGAATATAGGCCTATCTGAACATAAAAATACGTCTGCAATTTGTTTATCTTTACAATGTTCAAGATTCTTACTTGTCGAAATAGTTCAAAAGTATGGGCATTGTACTTGCTTTTGGTAATTGCAGTTATCAAGTCACTACAAGGTGAACAGATGGGCGACGGTCACTTATGCGCTAAGCGACACCACCTATTATCTAGCGCAGCTGATAAAATCTGGAACTGTAGAATTCTCATGAGAATCTGGATCAGCAGAGATCGCATGAGAAGTCACAGATAATTCTCTCACGGTGCCTGTTTGGTGAATGCTGTAGGGTCCATTTCCTCACATTCAGGTTTTCACGCTGCATGCAACAGAGCCGCTCACTCCGGGCTATGGCTTGCCTTACACTGGCAGGTATGTGGGAGTTTCCGCCCCGGACTACATGCTCCATTCCAACGACGGGAGTGAGTATGGTTAAATCTCTAAAGCACCGAGGGTTGGTACTCGACCCGCCTCACTCAATTTCAGTTTTAAGGCCCATCCCCCATCCATCCCAAACGGAATACGGTCAACAGACACGGGCAACAAATACCTATATAAATGTCAGCTCTGAAAGGATCACGGAGGGCCACTTACACGACCAACGGCTTTGAGCAGACGGGTGTTGCGGCGCTTTGACCTCGTAATCGGCACTCTATATCGTCCACTCCCGATAGCACGTCAGGAACTCCACGTCACTTCGTTTAGGTGGCATCCAACCAATCGCCCTCTGAATGTCGATATTGTATTATTATATTATATTATTACTCACGGATATGTTATTTAAGAACCAAACCATTGGTTGAAATGATTGACAGTAATCGGGCGACCTCTGTCAGCGGAACGGTTCGTTCCTTTGGGGTTTCCCATGGGGTTTTCCATGTGGAAAGTTATCTAAACTGTGGCCGACTGATAATCAGTAGAACTAACTACATCGATTGTGTGGCACACTTGGGTAACCATTACTTAGCAAGTGGTACCATATTATCCAGCGGAGCATCCGTCAGACATCACGAGAACAACGGGAGCCATCCAGGTCGTCCATAGTCCAGCTAAACATTTCTCTGCGGTTGCGATCCGCCGAGAGCAAACCAACAGGTCCCTTAAGAGAGTCATAGTTACTCTCATTGTTTACCTGGCAAATATTGCGACGTCTTACCTTTAGTGTCAACTTGATACTGAACTCTGAAACCTCTTGTCGAAAAATTATGGGCGGAATCGGAATGAAAATATAATTGCGCAATGCTGCAGGAAGGCATCGATATCGGTGCAATATAAGAATGCCATGAAAAATTCTTCGGCACGTAGCCAGCGTCGCTTTCGCAAGTGATCTGTAGAAAAGTAGAATCATTACTTTGCTAAACTGTAATGAATGAATGCAGAAGAAATGCAATTTCCGCCTACCTTCAATCTACTCCCACAGTCCATCATCTCTTGTGGACCCCAAAGGAACCGATTATAAACTTTTATTCCGAACTTAAAGAAGAAGAAAGAAGAAGAAGAAGAAGAAGAAGAAGAAGAAGAAGAAGAAGAAGAAGAAGAAGAAGAAGAAGAAAGAAGAAGAAGAAGAAGAAGAAGAAGAAGAAGAAGAAGAAGAAGAAGAAGAAGAAGAAGAAGAAGAAGAAGAAGAAGAAAGAAGAAGAAGAAGAAGAAGAAGAAGAAGAAGAAGAAGAAGAAGACGACGACGACGAAGACGAAGACGAAGAACGAAGACGAAGACGAAGAAGAAGAAGAAAAAGAACAGCAGCAGCAGCAACAACAATAACAACAACAACAATTATAACAAGCAGCAATTTGCAGAATCGCGTAACGTGCAGTTCATTTGCCATTACCATGTCCAGATAGATGGAGACAACAGAGAAACTATTTTTCTTTTACGCCGCTTGACTGCGACCATCCAGCATTTCAATGCAATAATTGCTTTCCCCAGAACTTACACCACCGAGTTTGACATTAACGGACACTAGCCCTTCGAGAAATGTGCTATGCCTAATTTTGTAATCCCAGGATATGACTAATACAGTACATCGTGTAAAATATAATAATAATCAATATTATTAAGAAGCTTTGAGACAAATCTTTGCCCTAGCAGTGGAAGTCGGCTTCTACGTGATATATAAAGTTGTACGCGTGCTGCAGTAATTCAAGCGCAGTCTACAACTATACGTCCAAGTTGAGAGTTAGTATATTCTCTTAAATAAAATAGGCCACATAGAATAGCTAAAGAAAATTATTTTTTGATAGGGCCTATTAGGTAATCGTTTCCTGTAGCCTATTCCACGTCACTGCTGGACAATAGAAATGTTGGACCATTGTTCTTATAGTATCACGATAACTGTAAACCTTTAAAAGATTATTGTAGATGTGCACTTGCCAAGACATAATCTCCTGTAGTTCTGTCCAATTCATAAGTCTCGAAGTTCAACGCTATTGAACTCATGGTAGAGGGCGTAATCCTGTATATACAGTCAACATTGAGGGTATAGACATCGGGGTAGTTTGGCGACATGAAGACACCGTAATTCGTAGTATAGGTGCCTCCACAACCTATTGAATACACACGCAATGAAAATCTTGTGAGCTCTAAGTATAAAATTCACTTTCGTTTTCAAAACAGTTCCAATGCTAAATTCTGTTTCAAGCAGGTCTATGATGTCAATGAGATATTAAATTCAAAACATAGCTCAGTTTTTTGGAGTGACGGTAGGTCATTGGTTTAGCGTCAGCCTAGCAATGCGGATTGTGTGAATTCGAACAAGTCTTAGACGGTTATTGAGTAGTACCTTGGGCAAATCCTTCACAAACATTATTGTCTAAAACCATCGACGACTTATGCTTTGCCATTACTGGTCAATGGTCATTACTGGTCATTATTGGTCAATGCAAACTCCAAGAAATTTGGCGGAAGATACCTGCGGGATTACATTTCCATCAATTAGTACCTGTATACTAATTTCGGGTATTAGTTTTCTATGAGATCTAAATAGTATAAAATTGGTTTTATTAACGTTTAATGATAATTTATTAATTCTAAACCAATCAACCACATACATGATTTCATGATTAATTATTTGATATAATTTATATAAGGATTTATGAGAATAGAATACATTAGTGTCATCAGCGAATATAATAAAACTGAGAATAGTTGAAGTATTAGGGAGGTCATTTATGTATATAAGAAACAAGAGAGGACCTAAATTAGAGCCTTGCGGTACGCCATATTTAACCTGTTGAAATTTTGATAAAATTCCGTTGCAGATAACTTGCTGATTTCTGTTAGTTAAGTAACTATCGAACCATTGATGGGTGACCCCTCTTATTCCATAATGTTGGAGCTTTTTAACAATATACCGTGGTCCACCGTATCAAAGGCTTTTGCCAGGTCTATAAAGATGCCTACTGAGAATTCATTATTATCAATTGCTGTTGTGATTTGTTCTTGCAGATTTATGAGTGACATAGCAGTAGAGTGGCCTGACCTAAACCCATGCTGCATAGAATAGAGGATATCATTTTTGACAAGGTGGTTATTAAGTCTTTCATACATAATTTTTTCCAATATTTTACTAAATACAGGCAGAACTGAATTAGTAAGGTCTTCATTATTCCCTTGTTTGAAGATAGGCACAATTTTTGCCAATTTTAGTTCATATGGAACTACACCTGTTGAGAAAGAGCAGTTAATAATTTCAGAAAGCGGCTGAGCGATGGATTTAATAAGTGGAAAAGCTATCATTGAGTCGATACCATCAAGCCCTGAGCTATGAGTAGGTTTAATGGCATGAGATATATTAATAATTTCTTCAGGGTTGGTTAAATACAGTGTCAATGAGTTATCACATGGGGCTTTCATATATATTTATTATAGGAGTTAGGTGAGGATGGGATTTTTTCAGCTAAGTTTTGAGGAATACTAGTAAAATAACTATTAAACTTATTGGCTATTGTCTCATCATCATCTATTATTACCCCATTAGAGTCCACTAGATCAATTCTAGAACTTTTATTATCTGTTTTGAGTATTGATCTTATAATTTGCCACTGTTTTTTAGATTATTATTATATTTTTGGAATTCGATTTCATAATAAAGTAACTCGGCTTTCTTTTTTAATGTTTTAAATTTATTCCTGTATATTATGAAATTTTTCCTGTTAGTTTCATTAGGCTGTTTTATAAATTTAAGATATAATATAAACTGGTCAGAGCACATTAAATTAATTTCTATGAAAATTGCAAAAAATGCAGGCATTCTGAATCGATTGGCATCTTACCTTCCTCAAAAAGTTCTACTCAACCTCTATTACTCTTTAATATACCCATATCTTGCCTACGGTAATATTGTCTGGGCTCCCAACTATATGCACCGCTTACATAAAATTAACATTTTGAAAAAAGAGCAATTAGAATAATAGCTAGGGTCTTGCCTACTACGCACACTAGTCAGTTCTTTAGTAGATTTAAAATTTTTAGACTTAATCAAATTAATACCATTCAAATAAGTGAGTTTATGTACAGACATAAGTATAAATTGCTACCCTCTGTGTTTAATGACTATTTTAATATAACATCGGACACTCATAATATAACATCGGACACTCATACTTACCTTACTAGACAAGCTGAATCTTATAGAGGAATATTTGCACGCACTAATACAAGGTTATTTGCCTTAAGGTCCACAGGACCATCAGTCTGGAACAATATCCCTGTCAGCACTCGTCACCTGCCTAACTTGAATTTATTTAAAAAATCCATGCGAGCTCTCTTATTAAATGTGTAATTGTTCAAATTGCTGTGTTGCCATCGCTTAGTTAAGTTTGTTTTGATTTCAAATTGCTGTGTTGCCATCGCTTAGTTAAGTTTGTTTTGATTTCTGTGTATTATCTGTTGTTGGTTCTCTGTACACGAACCGTCATTATCACCACATCATCTGGTTCCTAGGTAGCCCTAGTTAGTGGGTCCTGTGACCCTTCAGGGCTCTCCGTTTGTTGCCTAAATTACACTAGTGTTGATAGTTGTTTTTCTGTTATTATGATGTGGAACAATAAAACTTTTTGAATTGAATTGAATTACATATATAGCTGCGCTCGATATATGCATGGAATAATAGTGCATCATACTAAACCTAGGCTATTTAAAACTTAAGAAACAGTAAGGTTAAAGAGTTACATGTGAGTTTAAATAGGAAGTTCCTCGAAGAAGCAACGGATTAGCAACTTCATCTCGTTAGCCTCAGCAGGTGGACGAGGAGATAGTCAGGTCCCTCGCCGCCTGATCTTCACACCGAGAGCGTACAATCAGTGGATCCGTTTTATAGATGAGTTCGCTAGGTATGGAAAGTTCAGTAGCAATTTCGAAATATCTTTCTGCCCTGGCGAATATGTAAACCCCCGTTATCTGCGTTGACAATACAGCACTCTAACCTCAACAATATGGGCACCCTTTAATTACGACACGACCTCTCTTAATGATTTGGCTGAAGCATATTTGGCACAAAATGAACGAGGAAAGATTATGATAACCTGAATAAAAGCTCAGATGTTCTGTTCACAATGTGTTTAAATTAATTTTATTTATTCAGTGCTTACGAGCACGTGGACAATATTTATGAATATTTTCAAGCACTTCACATAAAAACGTAGATCTTAACCGATGTTATTTACTTTGAGCGTCGATGTCAACAACAATGGAGACAAGAAAAAGCAATGCCGGATAAAGCAGCGTCCGTTTATCAAATGCCATCGTTCGAAAGAAATTTCTGAAAACACAAAAGACGAAAATTAAAATGAATGCATGCCACTGTACCACCTGAACTGTATTACAATAATTTGTGCAGTAGGCCTACTATGATTCTCTTTCGCATTTTAAAACACTCGATTCTTTGAAGTAAGTTAAATTGAGTAGTATTAATCAGTCAGCTAAAACAGTAGTTATAAAAGTAACTTCTGTACTAGTCGCATCTTAATTGAGGAGACATTTCTATGCTTCTAAATCATATCGTACCTTCTATTGTATATGCGTTATGCAGAAAAATATGACAAAAACGTTCTTGGCTCACCTATACATTAAACGAGCTCTTTGCAGTAAAGATTGCAATACTGCAAAACTAACCATACAGCGACGGTTGAACGACTTCTAGACTCAAACAGGGCTAAAATTCATTTTAAAAAGATAAGTCAAATGCATGATGTGCTTGGTTATATACCTGCGCTGATTCAGTTCCACATGACACCAAACGATATCATTTCAATGACTATCTTCATAATCTATGCGGAATCTTACAATTGCACAATCGTATAATTATTTAGTCGACTAACCTACTGTTTGAAAATTATCAGTTTTGCAAGGCCGATTGTTTGCTTGAAGAGCATGCCGACAATAGCTGCAATGTTTAAAAGAGTCGATCTTAGCTGACAGAAGCCTTTAGAATTGCTGAACCAGAATAGCCTAACCGTATAATAACAATGCCTCTACGGCGGTCTTCAAGGTAGGCCTACTTCAGCTATTGAACTTGTCAGATTTTTTCTCTAAAGAGTGCACATATTCAGTATCTTATCGATAGATAAGACACTGAATATTTAGGCATTTTAAGATTTACACGTTAATCGAAATAAAATGTAGCAACAAAAGCTTACATTGTGATTCCTTTACGACACAGCCTTCAACTCAAGAGAGGCTGGCGATCGAGGATTGTTGTTACGAACTCTTGACAAGTCATCCGTGTGTGACTGTTGAGATGCTCTTAAAGAGACTGTGTTGATATCAGGATGCCCACATACAGACCATATTCTATCTGAACTTGATGCAGCATAGCAAACGTTATGGCTCACTGTGAAACTCTTAATGACTGGATTAAAATATATCTCGTACCAAAGGCCTTAAAATCATCTGAGATTACCACGCTGAACGATTTAACGAGTGGAAGGTCGTTCACCAAATATAGGTACTATCATGGAGCTGTCTCCCTGTTCTTGGAAACCAAGGTTGGATCGGCAGATTGAATTTATCAGTAGGCCTACATGTTCTGAGTGCTATCAGTTTAAGAACCATTTAAAGTTTTGAAGCAATCAAGATCTAGACAGTCATTAACGTAGATTGTTGCAAAGCAATTGAAGTTTCTATAATGTACGACGTTGTACGTATAATATCCAGGCCAGCCGATAGAAATTCCAGGCCCCTAGGCAGAGCAGTCATGGGCGTTTAAACTATCTTTAGGCTTCATGAGAAATTTTTTTAAAGAAACAAAATGAATTAATAGAAGTGCGAGTACGACCGTACGATAATATATATTTAAATATAGGCCTGCAAATAATACAACTATGAATCTATTCAGTGGTAAAGTTAAAAAAAATTATTTTCAAATTTATGCTAATCAAAAAGTAACTTTTCTGGATTTCTATGACAAAAAATGATAAGTAAGATAATATCAAGATGCTTGATGTTTAAACTGATTGTAGTTAAGTGTCAGTAACATTGCATTTAGAAAAGCATAAATCATAAACTTTGAATATTTGATTACTATATAATAATAATATTATAATAATTCAATCAAGAATATTATTTTGCATAAATTCATTGCGGCCCAGCTCGGGACCCAAATATTCACCTGGCACCTGGGCATTTGCCCTCTGCCTCCCTTCGGCGGGTCTGTATGTACTTGACATTTTATAAAACCGCATTTATAAAGACTTCTCAAGAGCGTTGTACACACGACTGTTGAGGCAGTTAAGCAGGTCCGTTTTAATGAACGACGAGCATGTAACTTGTGCAAATAAGCAGAAACAGTGTGAATGTTGAAAGGAACACATGGAGGGACCTAAGCGCGGTGTTCTCGTACTGAGGTAGGACCTATGAAAACAAGAAATCTTGAGACTCGACCCAGGAGCAGAATCTTTAATTTGATTCCTTCCTCAATAGGTAGCTAGCGCAGATTATCTCTTATTGTCATATATTATTGCAAATGAGACTTTGCTCCTGTCTTCATCTCATGGTGGACGTCCATCTATGGAAGATGTAACATGAACGTTCATTGCAGCTACTGTTTATCATCTTCGAGCAGAGATGGAACTTATACTGCTTTCGTTGTTCGGAATTGTTTTCTCTGGACTTTTACAGCTCCTATGCATCGAGTCAAGGTAATTAACGAACTTTGGCTAAAACATTGTGTCACTTTTTGACATATGGATCAACGGGATTTTTTGCCTCTGCGACTCCTCGCTTCTCCAGCTGCTGTAGATCGATCATGGATAATCATCGAACTGCGACTCGCTCGTTATACTGTCTCTATTTGCTACGGATCGACGGGTGTTTTGGCCCTTGCGATTCCTCGCAGCTATACAGTTACATTACCTCAAGACTGGACAATCATCAAACTACTGATTACTCAGTATGTCTCTTACGAATCCTCGGGATCTCTGCCGCTATGCCTTCTCGTTTCTTCCTTTCTTCTTAGTTTGATATCTTTTGAAATGGATTCTGTTTCATTGTCTGTTTTTTTCTTTTCTCTGTTATCTTGATATTTGAATTTATGTAAACTTAGTATAGTTTAATTCATTTGATGGTCCGTTTAAGTTTTAACATTATTGTACCATTAGCGAGTATTTATGTTTAAACGAATAAGATGAATCGTGAATAAGTTTCTTTTCGCATGGATCCTGATGTGATTAACATTATTGATGCATTCTCGTGAGGACTGGTGTTACAGTGGCCTAATAAGTTTTCCTCTGCACAAAACTTGATGATCATCAATGATACATTAACTAGAATTTATGATTAAGGGAATAATGTCTAGCATGAATTAATGCACAATGTTCTTTTCTGAGTAGAATTGACCTAATTCTCTGGTATTAAGCTGTATTGTTGATTATACGCGGTGGCTTCTATCCTTCGTACCCTGGCCCACTTTTGATGGCTGAAGGCGCTCTATCTGTATTCGGTATTTGTGATGACATAATCATGGAACCTATCGAGTGTATTGTATGTACAAATTGTGAAGGTGTGTACCATTTGGATTGCTATAGCCAAGAGTTTAAAATAACAGTGAACTACATGTACGGACATTGGCAGTGCATTAACTGTACGAATGTACTTGCTCTGAATGTGGAGGAAGAAAATGTGAATGTATGTAATAGCCCACACGATGTTTCTAAACCATCCCTGTTGGGATCAATCGATAAAAATCTTGAGCTACGAGTGTTCCCTGAAGAGTACGACAATCGCAGACTGATTAATAAGAATGAAACTGATCCTGACCAAAATTACTATTTGAATGTTAAATGGGATAGTCCGTATACCACTCTGCACTCGTGGCATGACAAAATTGAATCTGTTGAGTCCAATCTCTCAATTTTGCACATAAATTGTAGAAGTGTGTTTTATAAATTAGACGAAATATGTAATATTCTGAATTATTTGCCTGTTACTATACTCACTCTCACTGAGACTTGGCTACCGCCTAATGCTGAGGATTCCATTCATATACCAGGTTATAATTTTATAAGCAAATCAAGAGGGAATGCTCGGGATGGTGGCGTGGGAATGTTTGTTAAAAAAGGTATTAACTATACACCGCAAAAAGACCAGGAAGTGTATAACACTTTTGAGCAATTGTTTATTAAGATCCATCTAACAGATGCCACTAATCTTATTCAGTGGGAGTGGTATATAGGCCACCTGGCCTGAACTTGTCAGATTTCAATAGAGAATTTGAGGATTTATTACGAGGACCCGCTGGGAGAGGAATAATAACTGGGGATTTCAATATCGATCTTCTCAAAACTAATGATCATAATGAAACTAACCAATTCCACAACTGTTTGACCTCACATCAACTTTTCCCATCCATCACGAGGCCGACTCGCATCACTCCTTATACGTCCACATTGATTGATAATATATTTTCTACTGCCTGGTCGAAGCTAGTTAGTGCAGCTATAATTATCTCTGATTTATCCGATCATCTTCCAGTATTTGCTTCATTCTCATCCCAAAAAAGAAAGAAAGATTTCTACAACTGTACGACTACTCGAAAAATTAATGAGGAAAATATTGTTAAATTTGATTCGCTACTTGCAGATATAAATTGGGATCCGGTTATGAAGGCTTGTGAGAATCAGGATGCCAATATGGCTTATGAATTGTTTCTGGAAACTTATAAATTTGCTTACGATAAGGCATTCCCTCTGATTACTAAACATAATAAATCTAGGAAATATGTTTATAAACAACCATGGATGACTCCCGGAATCTTAAAATCTTGTAAGAAGAAGAATTCTCTTTACTTGAAATTAATTAAATCGCCAAATGAGGGGAACAGAAGGAAATTTATTGAATATAGAAATAAATTTAAGTCGATTAGGCTCAAGGCTGAGAAGAGCTATTATGAGGCCGAATTTTCTAAAATTAATGGTGATCTTAAGCAAACATGGAAACTCATTCGCTCCATGATGCAATTAAATAATGAGGAGGAGCTCATTGAGGAGTTAAAAATTAATGGGACTAATGTTAATGATGCTCAATTAATGGCCAATGGACTTAATGACTTTTTCACTAATATTGCCCAGTCACTTGCTGATAAACTACCTCCTTCTCCCGACAATCTTAATAATTATCTTAAGTCTCCCCAGCAAAATTCAATGGGAATTTTATTAACTACCCCTGAGGAAATTTTAGAAATAGGTAGGAATTTCAGTAAAACTCGCAGTAAAGGGGTTGATGATATAGATCCTTCTCTGGCCGCACCTCACTTGGTTAGAATTGCCAAGCCTTTGGCTGACATTATAAATTGCTCTTTAAGTACTGGAATCGTCCCTGGAGCTATAAAAATTGCTAAAATAGTGCCTATATTTAAGAAAGGTGAAAAGGATAATGTCTCCAATTATCGGCCTATTTCTGTTCTTCCGTACTTTTCGAAGTTTTACGAGAAACTTATGTATAATAGACTCTCCAGCTATGTAAAAAACTACAACATTATATACCCCTCCCAACATGGATTTCAACAGGGGCACTCCACTTATATGGCGTTAGTCAATATGCAAGATATGATTACTAGGGCCATTGATAATAACGAATACTCGGTGGGGGTCTTCTTTGATTTAGCAAAGGCCTTTGATACGGTCGATCATGGTATCCTACTAAAGAAATTAGAATACTATGGAATCAGAGGCACCCAACTAAACTGGTTTGCAAGTTATCTTGATAAACGTTCTCAAAGGGTCCTCTGCAATGGTGTATGGTCAGAACTTAATTGGATTAAATATGGTGTCCCTCAAGGATCCAACCTTGGGCCATTATTATTCCTTCTTTACATTAATGACCTTGCTAAAACTTGCTAAAACTTCGCCTACCTTGTACTTCATATTATTTGCGGATGATACTAATGTCTTTTACTCCCATGGATCTTGGATGGAGCTGGAGCGCCTTGTGAACGTGGAACTTGCTAAAATAAATGAATGGTTTGCGGCGAATAGACTTTCACTGAATCTTGATAAAACCAATTACATCTTATTCAAGTCTCATAGAAAAACACCACCTAGTGAAAATTTGGGTATAACAATCAAAGATACTCCTCTTACGCAGGTTGAATCAACTAGATTCCTGGGGGTACATATCGATCAACATCTGACATGGAAAGTGCACATTAATGAGATTTCTAATAAGATTGCTAAGAATGTTGGAATTTTGAGTCGTATTGCTTATCTGTTGCCTCAATCTGTTAAGTTAAATCTATATTATGCACTCATATATCCATATCTTAGCTATTGTAATTTGATTTGGGCAATGACCTATCCCTCTAGGTTGATAAGATTGGTAATTATACAAAAAAGGGCTGTTCGATTAATTGCTGGTGTTCGAAAATGGGCACATACTGCCCCTCTATTTAGAGAATTGAAAATACTGAAAATCGACCATATTAAGGATTTTCAAGTTGGGGAGTTCTTTTTTCGATTGGAGCACGGACTTCTCCCACCGGTATTCAAAGATTTCTTGCCCCACGCTTATGATATACACTCTCACTATACTAGAAATGCCTCCACTTTCCGCTCTGTTAAGGTTCATTCCAACGCTCGGCTCCATACAGTTAAGTCTCAGGGGACACTGATATGGAATGCAATCCCTTCCAATATACTCATGTCTAATAATTTGTTCATCTTTAAAAAAAGATTACGTACACACCTTCTTTTATCTGTATAACATCTACACATTACCGTGAATGGCACAAAGCCGCATTTAGTTAAGTTCTTAGTTAAGATTATAATTAAGTTTTTCTTCTCATGCAATGATTTGATTTAAATAGGCCCTTACCATTTTATCTCTCTTTCTTTCACAGGCCAATAATGAATTTAGGTTACAGAATACAAAGGCATGGGGACCCTACTTAAGCGGGATCACATCCCTTCTGGGTTTCCCTTTTGCTACCCTGGTTTCTTTTTCTCTTTATGTCGTTATGTGTTATAATTATTGTTATGTTTTTTGTGTTGCAATTAGATATATATATTTCTGTTATGTTTTTGGGTTGCAATAAATTGATTTGATTTGATTGATTTGATTTGAATGCAGTGGCAAATTTTGTTAGCAGCGCCGAGGAAAATATACTGAGACGACACTCTGTGAGATCACCGTGGCAAGAGGCGAGTCGTAATTTATATGCCAAAAAATCATGATCATGCCTAATAACTTAATTAGAAACATATTAATTAGAATCACTGACCTCCTTATTACCATGCCTATATCATTAATAAATTCTTAGTTACTTCTTTGCTGACTTATTATATTGAATTTGAAGAAAAAATGACCTTTGCCCATACCTCAATGATGATAAAATACAGCCCGTAAAAACAAAGTTTTTTACTATTATCCATCTAGTATCCTATAATGCGTCTTATGAAGCAGTTACCTCTACAAATATATAGTCCGCGTTCATTTTACGTCATAGCGTGCGTTTAATCAGGCAGGGCGCCCGTTTTTGTTGAGGCCAATGGCAACGCTGCGTATCGGAAAAGTTGAGTCCCCGATTCGAAAAGTTGAGTCCCCGATTCTATAAGCTTGCCTTTTTGGGGAGCTGAAATTTTTACAGAATGAAGTGTCTGCGAGGACGAGTCTATCTGCCAAGTTTCAGCACGATTGAATGATTGTAAGTGATCGAATTAGTCGTCGCAAGATTTGACTTTTTAGCCTGTGGCTCAAACAAACAAACATTCAAGCAAGCAAGATTTCCGTAAGTTAAACTAGATGGATATAAAATACAGCCCGTAAAAGCAAAGTTTTTTACTATGTCCATCTAGTATCCTATAATGCGTCTTATGAAGCAGTCACCTCTACAAATATATAGTCCGCGTTCATTTTACGTCGTAGCGTGCGTTTAATCAGGCAGCGCGCCCGTTTTAGTTGCGGCCAATGGCAACGCTCCGTATCTGAAAAGTTGAGTCCCCGATTCGAAAAGTTGAGTCCCCGATTCTATAAGCTTGCCTTTTTTGGGGGAGCTGAAATTTTTATAGAATGAAGTGTCTGCGAGGGCGAGTCTATCTGCCAAGTTTCAACACGATTGAATGATTGTAAGTGATCGAATTAGTCGTCGCAAGATTTGACTTTAGCCTGTGGCTCAAACAAACAAACAAACAAACAAGATTTCCGTAAGTTAAACTAGATGGATAATAATACAAAGATCTCCACCACACGCACATTTTGTTCTGTACATAATATATATTGAAATACTATGCGTGCCGCTTATGGCTAAGAACAATATAGGTGTGTTCGAGGGCCTCAAGAGTAGACCACTTGTAAGAAAAAAACATCGAATATATATGATGGCGTTGTTCTTGAGACGTTTTAATACACTACAGTTCAGTGACCTGTCTGAGCCGTTAAAAGAATAGTTTTGTCGTCTGTAGTTGATCCTGTTTCTGTATTTAAAAAAAACTATGACATCAGCAGAGTACGCAGCCTCACGACCAGAGGCAAATTGGTTGTGACTATCGCAAGTTATAGGTACAGCAGTGTATCTCTGTACTGGGACGGCGTTGAAAAGTTATCTATTTCCTAAGACAAGTTAATCACATGTTTAGGTAACCAATTGCAGCTTTAATTCGACACAAATGAAACTACCAAAGCCGATATCGACAATTATGCTAATTCGAAGGTAGCCCGAAATGTTTTAGCGCTACCCAAAAATGTAGGCTCTTCTAACAAGTTTAATCTCAGTGAGTCAATAATCTCAATAATTAAGAAGAGGCATTGTAAATTTGCACTTGCAGAAACATCTTCTGAAGATCTCTCCAATTCCAAAGTCTCAAAGCTTAGCGTTATAGAACTGTTGGAGGAGAGTGAAATCGTGTATGTACACTTAGGATTTATGTAATAGACATTTGGGTAGTTTGGCGACGAAAACACACCGTAATCTGTTGTGTAGGTTCCTCCACAACCTATTAAATACACATTCAATTAAAACTATTGTCACGTTTAAGAATAAAATTCCCTTTCGCTTTCACAAGCATCTCCATGCTAAGTGTTGTATCTGGCTGGCCTAGGATTTCAATTAGATACTAAGTTGAAAGCATAGCCCAATACTTTGAAATACTGTAGGTGATTGACTTATCGTCAGCCTTACAATGCCGACATTACAAAGCCGACATTACATGCCGTGTGCCACAGGTATACCTATTATTTGGACCTCTGCTATTCCTAATATACGTGTAATCGTGTATGTTATTTCAAGCACCTCATTTTATTATGTTTGCTGATTATGCCAGTGTATTCGTGTCAAAGAAGTCTATTGATGTACTAGTCAAAACTGTAATGTCGAGCTAAAACTTATTGGTGAATGGTTCAAAGACACACACAAAATCACTAAACCTAGTAAAGACCAATATCATTTTGTTCTGTTCTAAAAGAAATAGTGAACTTAACTCAGACTGAAGTATAGCTAAAAAGAGTACACTGACTGTACACTTTCAGAAAGAAGAACAGGTGGCAAAGAAGATAATTAGTCATTACTTTTTATGCAGAGTTTAAGAAACTTGAAATCGCAAACACTTAATAACCACGGGTTCCTCTCAAGGATAACTTAAGGAGCTGCTTCTCTTTTGCTACTTATTGGAATAAAAATATGCCACGGTTAAAGTTGTGACATGATTTGAAACTAGGCAAATTTGATTAAGTTAGGAATCAATTTGCATCGAATTCTCCTGATCATATTAAGCAGTAACTGTTATAAAAGTACAAAGTATCAAAAGGTGAAAAGCTTAAAATCAATCTACATGTAGTTTATAATCCAACTACAACTACAGTATGTCAAAACTTTATTGAATCTCCTATGCATGACTCCGGTTTTATCTTATGTGATCTCGAGTCACCAATTTGCCTGTTGTTTACTTCAGGGTGTCACAGGCAACGGAATTATCGAATCCGTGATTCAAATGCTCGGAGCAGCATTCATCATTTCTGGAGATCTATTCGTCAAAAACATATATAAATTTACTGACTGCATGCAAAACAAGTGCTTGAATATATTTACAAAATACGCAAAAAGTCTGCAAGTTTCTGACTTATACAAGTTTATTGACGTAGACGTTGTGGTAGGAACTAAAACCGAACAAAATACTATCAATGAACTTTTTCACAGATCCTATCCATGTATAGATTTCATATATGGAATCTATTGACTTTGATGCTAATTTTCGCAAAAACATTTCTAAATGCATATAATATGATATGCATTGTATCCTTTTCTGCTCTTAAAATTCGAATTAAAATTCTATCCTCTTCCGTGAGCGGCGTCATGATGTTCAATATTTTCATTCAAAATTGAGAGGTGTGCGCCGCACCAAAATTTTATAACAACGGTGCCGTATATCAGTGCAAGATTTGACACAAAAGTGGAGAAGATGATTACTTTCAATTTAGTGTATTGGGCACGATGTTCGGATAACAATAATGTTCAAATTATATCCATTAAAATTAGTTGCATTCCTACTGGCCCACCCTGTATAATAAGATACCATGAAGCTGCTTGACTACTATGATGGTCGTTTGAATTCCATCTTCGACGTATGCGTCTTAAGGAAGTTACTGCGTTTGTTCGATCCTTCTCTCATGTCCTATAACATCGGCTGAAGCATGTAGAATTGAAGATCTGATTTAATCCTTTAGTTCAGGTTATGTGGTATCAGATTAGAATAGGTTATAATAAATCAGATCATATGCTGACGATGTGCAGGCGCTTGTTCATGGCCGACCCTCTGCGCAGCTTGCTCTCATTGGCCGCATTGTTTCTGCAGTCCGTCAATATGTTCTTTGCAGTTTTTAGTTTACTAGTTCTGTATTATTTGTATTGTATTTATAAATTTATATATCGCGTCTCGCGCAGTGCACACAATTAGGAGGCGCCCCAGCGCGAGAGACTCGGAAAAAAGAAAGTGGTTTCGAGACAACAACAACAGAGACACTTGGCCCAGCGTTTAGTACGAAGGAACATGTCGAAAGGAGTGAGCTGGTTCCATTGTGCAGGGCCAATGAAGGCAAAAGCTCGAGTTTTAGTCATAGCAGTACTCGCTCGCGGGATAAAGTGAGCGGGCAACAAAAAGTGGATGGAGTGGGAAGGCGGATGAGGTCACGTATATACTTGAGGAGCTCGACCAGCTTACGACCGGTAGATTAATGTGAGAACCTTTCGTTGAACCGGAGCAATAAGGCGGGTACCGGATAGAGGTACTTTCTCGAGGATTTTGTCAAATAGCTTTCGACACCCAAAAATAGCACGTGACCGTAGCCACGCGGGATAAGACCTGTTAAGGTTTTATCACAAGATTTGCAGCCTTCGTGTTCTATTCGGATCTCTGCGCAGATGTTGATTAGGGCTGTCCAAAAACATAATAGTCAAGCTAGAGGCCAGGATACCCCTACATTTTTTACACTTGTCGTTTGTATTATTCTGTCAAAATTTCAGCTTCCTGCTTCAACTGGAAGATGGTGCTCAATGACATAAACTTACACCATTGTTATCGTTGTGTACAAGCAAAATAAATGTGTAACAAATTGTGATTATCTTAGTAACTTTCCTATGGAATTATGCAATTATGTTCTTATACTAACTTTTTATGTTCATGACTCAATTCACAGTTCTTATTACAGATCTTGCTATCTACTTCCTTTTCATTAACAGATATTTTGTTGAAATTTATTTTCATTGATATTTGTACAAAAGTACTGTTTATGCAACACGCAATTGCAGAATTCATATCTCTGATTGCATTTCAACTGCATTCTGCAGCATTTCATACATTGAAAAATACATACAAACATATATATGCATATATACATACATGCATGCATACATACATACATACATACATACATACATACATACATACATACATACATACATACATACATACATTCATACATACATACATACATACATACATAAATACATAGTAGGGTGGTTCTTAAAAATAAAAGTATGAAACTAATGTTCGCCAAGGTTCCATTTGGTTCCATTCCATCCAGAAACATCACACAAAAAGTTGTATGAAAATTTTTAATATTTAGGACTGCCACAACACCATCAAAGTTTCACCCTTTATCAAATATAGGAGCACTCGAACAGTAAGCATAATAGTTGTAATCAAAAATGAAAAGTGAACACTTAAACCAGGAATAAATTCAACTGCCTCTAGTAGGTCCAGATTACAGCACAATTACATTATTTTATTGCATGCCTGGTTACTAGTGATTACACTGATTAGTGATTACAATTATTTATTAGAGTTATTATTATTGAGGAAATGGTAAAGTCAATAACTTCTACAAATATGGGCATATTCTGAAAATTAACGCATAATTTTATTCAGTTTTAAGAGCTCTTTCAAGCGGTATATTGAATGGCAGTTAATTAGTCTTCAATTGGAATATTTTACTAGAAAAAACCTACAATTTTCTCGAAAAACGCTTTGTCTCGTAACTTTGGCCCTCTGGTGGGGGCGGAAGATATTCATATTTTTTTTAATTTTGAACAGTGTTTGATCTATGCCATTAGGCAACTTTTGGTTGCTATTACTTTTCGAATTTCTAATTTTCGCTTATTTTCCACTGCACCCTTTTGTGTATGCTTGTTCGAATAGATTTGTGGTTATCGGTCTCAGGAACTTACGGATCAAATACCACTAAGATGCCAATAAAAATAAATAATAAACAATCAACGAGAACATAAACATTGTAGAAATTATTTTTTAGTTGTGCTTAAGTAAAATCATCCAGCCATTCTGTTTAAAACTAAACATAGGTCCAAAAATGCGAATCAAATACATTTACTCGAAATGACGAAAATTATCAGCAAAAGTCAAAATTTCAAAGACGTTGTGGCAGTCCTAGATATTGTTCAATCCTGATAATTTTTGGGCTACATTACTTCTAAACCAATTGGCACGGAATGCCGGGTTGGCGAAAGTAAACAACTGAAGTTGAAAATTTTCCATTAGAGATGCAACCACCCTAATACATAGCCTACATAGAAAACTAAAATAAACATGCTGATTCCGTAATAGGAGAATCTATTCCAGATTGTCCTTGGTGGTTAACTTAACAGGGTAGGTAAAATACTTTCTAAGATGTTTTAAATCAACGACATAGACCGCCTGCCAGTGCTGGTTTCTGGAGGTGACAAGGATAACCTGCTAGGAATTCTTAAAGTTGGCCTTTGGAAGAGGACTTAATGAAGCCAAGGTTATGAATTATCTGCTGGAAGTATGGAAGTTCACTGAAAAGTTCAAGTCATGAGCTTTGACAGTACTTCTGTGAACACTGGTCGTTTGAATGGAGGATGTGTTCTTCTGGAATATAATGATTGGTCGAGAGCTCCTGTGATTGGCTTGCTGTCACCATATCATGGAAGCGATCTTAGCAAGGTCTTCACTTTTGTGCCTTTTTAAGTTACCTACACATAACCTACATGTACCAATATTCAGAGTTTTAAAGCTGCTTTGGAAATGTGGCATATGACAAATTGCAGAGTCTGGAGCCAAATGCCGAAACAGAAAATTTCCATGAATCCACCATCACCTTCCTCAACAATATGGCTGGAAGGAAATGGCAGAAGATAAAGATTGTGCAGAATGTCCAATGAGTCCAGTGAACGGATTGTGAGAGGCAGGGCAGACAGACTTCATGAGGGAGCAAGCAATAGAGATTTTGCTACAAAGAGCAAAGCAACTTCAGTCCCTAAAATAGGTGTTTCATTTCTCCCCCTTCCACCAGACGAGTGAAGTGAGAACGCAGACTATCAACATTGAACGTGGGAAAAATGGATTAGAGCATTGCCGAACACGGTGTCAAGTTCCTTGAAGAATTGAACAGCCTCCTCCAGATGATGAGGAAAGTTGTTGCCTCAAAAACTTGTAGTTCCTCCTGCAACTTTTTGAGGCGAACAGAACGACTGATCTCGCTGATACTACAAAGAATTCTTCCATAGATGCAGTGCTGAAGATATGAAGTTCTGCTACACATACTTCTTGGGACATCATTTGAGAGTTGTTGATTGTTTATGTTTCCTTGCAGCTAATAATATTGCTAACATGACATAACTACTGTGTTTGTTTACATTGCTAAATGAATAATCTTATCATAATTTAAGATTGCAAGACGTTATGCGTATTTCCTAACCTATCGCACTGTTAGTTCTATATGGTTAAGGGGAAGGGTCTGTGAGCACCGTCTTCCAGTTGGAGTAGGAAGCTGAAATTTTGCCAGAATGATACGATTAACAGGTGTAAAAAACTGAGGAGTGTCTTGAACTCTAGCTTGAACTTCATTTGTTGCCATGTGACCATGGACCACCCTAATGTTGATATTCCTTCAGTATGATTATCTTCACTGAAATTCAGTATTAGGGTTTTATTGTTTCTCGGTATATTCATTATTAGTTTCGTTCCGATTTCTTTAATGTTACATTTTCATCTATCTGTAACTGAATTATAATTCCGCTAGTTAAATTTATCTTACATTTTGTAATGACATTGGCATGAGTAGGCCTATAACATCTAGTTCCCCCTAAACAACTTACTCTCCTATCTACATGTAGAAGAATTCCTTCCAGACAATTCATAATGAGACGATAAACCGTCGTTATACAGCAGCGTTTTTGTAAGATACTTAGACGAATTACATTGTTTTGAAATATGCATGTAAACGTGTGTAAAAAGAACAATAAATATTAATACTTGCCCACAACTGCGACCACTGAACTAATGGAGGCAAGGCCGACGTCAATGCATGTGTAGACTCCACCCTGTGCTAGAGTAGCACTTAGTATCACTAGGTTGCAGACTCCTGGTCCATCTTTTACAGCTTCGTACTGTGATGTATGGCCGGGGTTGACGTCACAGAAAGATGCAATGGTTGCGGTATTTTCCTCCATTCCATCTTTGCTCAGAGTCCAACTTGGGTAGTAGTCTTTTGCATTACTTGAGCAGTCCAGCTGCACTCTACTACCAACGTCTACGGTGAAGTTTGTTGGTGCATTTGTTATGGCACTATGGGCAACTACAAAGTGCAACGTGAAAAATGCTCTCAACAATATAATAAAATGATCACACCGTTATAATAAGAAAAGTTAAGTGATAATGATAACAATGCTGATTCTTGTTATTAGTATGTGTCTCATAAAGGCCTATAATAGATGATGCAAGACCAGTTGATACTCTAGGACAGGAATTCGGTGAAAGCTGGGTATTCCAAATCTCTGTCCAGTGGAGCTGCACCGAATATATTCGTATTCAATTATCTTTGAACCCAAATAGTTTGTTCATTTTGAGCTGAATAGTATATTGCAATCGAACATGAAAATGAATGTGTCGTATATGTGGAAACGCCATCATTTTGCAATTACATTGAAAATATTTCAGCCTATTTGCACACTTTGCAATTCCAACACGATTCACATTCCTTTATAAATGCGTCATCCTCTATAGTAGTGCCTCATACATTCACTCTTCCTCTGCCTCTCTGTTCTCTCCTACTTCTTCCTCGATGGATAGGATTATGCATGTTACACTACACAGCGTGAGACAGAGTTAAGGAATAAGACAATCTCTTAGATTTTGATGAATATACATTAATTAATACAGAAGCAATGTCAGAGCCTCAACAGATATTTTTTTAAATCCTATCCACATGACACTTATTAATCTATATAATTAATAAATTATGTGTTCTTTTCAATAAAGTCAGCTAGCTAGGCCTTCCATTCGCTATGTGGCATTGGTAAAATGAGCCCTATGACAGATGGGCACTATACAGTTAAATTCGACTCCAGTTAAACTTGTTATCGTCTCTTTCTACTATGTCATGTAATCTTACTGCGTATAGGCCTACTTGTCAGTTTGAATTGAAAAAGAATATTAGCGACTTTAAAACACACGACCGATATGGCGAAAAACCGGGTTAGACGTCCATGGATCACCAGCGTCCACCTTTTTCGTTGAACTTCTGAGTGTTATTTTCAACTCTGAGTTCTTAATCTGCTCATTAAATGCGGCATCTTTCATCGCAATAGCAATGTAGCTCCTCGCTTATCTCACACACGTCAAAACCTAGTCTTTTTCAAGACCTTACATACATGTGACCGTTCTCGGTCGCCGTCTACTCTTCCCAATGACAATGTACGTTAAGTCACATAAGTGTACTCATTGTAGCTAGGTTGTCTAAGGGTGCAGGACTGCAGGTGGAGCAGAAATCTCGAAACAAATTTCTGATGAGGTGTGGATTTGAACCCCACACCTCTCAATTGACAGTTGAACATCACGTTCATCAAAATAAAATAATTAAAGACTAAACTGTGCGGCAAAGTTAAGCATCAAAATTGGAAATTATTGGAAGACATACCTAATGGATTGACCTGGTATCTTACGTTGAATCCAGTTCCAGAGAGCACCCAGTTAGCATTGAAATGTATGCGAACATGGCTGCACAGTGTATAGGAAATCAATGGTGGTAAGGTATTGCCGTGATAGCGAATATAGCCAGAGCTCGAATTACTGTAGCATTCACTCTGAAAACATAGACAAGCTCCACAAGTAAAAAACCCTAAATGAAACTCTAAATGAAACTCTATTCTGCTTAAGGATGAATAGTGCTAGTGCTGTATTTGTAGTGTGTATTGTTGGTGAGTTTTGTATGGGGTTCTGACCAATGACCATAGCTCTATGATGTCTCGGACAGGAACTCAACATGGGTGGCTCTTCCCTAGTATTAACATTTAGTATATCATCTTTGATGGAGTTATCTGATATAGTTGGCATGATACCTGGTAAACAAATACACTGTAAGCTTCCTTGGCTGGCCCAAGGTTGGCAAATTACTGTTCCATCTTCCCAACCCGGGCTTAGCGTCCTAGCCTCCTAGGTGAACCACGCGACCAGAGGCTCGGAAGGAAGTGTTTAAAATTGTTTACTATCAAAGGGGCGCAGATCAAAAGGGCACAACCAAACGGGCGCAATCAAACGGGCGCATGTTTAAAAGGGCGACAATCAAAAGGGCGCATGTTTACAAGGGCGAAAGTAAATAAAGAACGTGTTTATTAGGGAGAAGAACAAACGGGCGAAATACGTAGGCCTAAGGGTTTAAAATGGCCTCAGCGTAATGTAACTTTAAGTTATTATCTTAAATGAAAAGAATGAAACATGTCAATTTTAAACATTTTTCTATTCCATAACACCATCAGCTCCATACCTCCTCATCCAACAGCTAGAGGGTACCGGTCAGAATACGTTCCCTAACACGAATGATTAAACAAGTAAGATTGAGCGTCATTATTATACAGACGTAGGGGACGAGGGGGCAAGTTGGCAGATAAATCAGTTTTTTTACAAATGCTCGTCTACGATGATGCCAACACAATTAGTTTTTCTCCACAACGTATCTATTACTAACAGCTATACATTCTACCACAAAAGCAGGCATCTTAATATTTTGTAAGTTTGCAAAAACTGATCTCAAACATTTTAAGAAAGTCAACCAACTTGCCCCTCTACTGGGGCAAGTTGGTTGCCTGCTTGGGGCAAGATGGTGGCTATATAGAATACACATAAATCTTATCTTTAACGGTTGAAAATAAATGCTTTATGGTTGATCAAATTTGTTTCAATTTAAACACATTAATTTAGTCTTAATAAAGATGTAAAAACAGAAAATAAAAAATTATTTAATTAAAATGGCAATGTTTAAAAAATTGCAATAACCAGTTCATTGGCAAAGGCGCAAATTTGTTGCCGGGTCATGCCAAATCCTCTTGCACTCATTTCGATTGCGTATTCACACAGTTCTTCTTCAAGAACATCTGGGAACACTTGTCGAAATCGTCCACCATGAACTGGGAATTAATAACACTGGACAACAAATTTTAACTTTTTTTTGTTGCCTAAAAAACTTTAGCTGTTCTATATAGATTTTGGCACGCTGAATCCAGTGGTGTTCTCAGAATTTTTGTATCACGTCAGGTTTTTGAGAAAAATGGTTTGCAAGATTTTAAAAGAAATTTACTTAGTGCATAGATTTCACTATGGACAACAAATTTTAACTGTTTTTACTTCCTAAAAACTTTAGCTGTTCTATATAGATTTTGGCACGCTGAATCCAGTGGTGTTCTCGGAATATTTGTACCACGTAAGGTTTTTGAGAAAAATAGTTTGCAAGATTTTAAAAGAAATGCCCAGATTAACACTGTAGGCCTAATTATTGAGAGCTGTAACTGCGGTCTAAATGATTAATACAGCTGTCGGTTGTATGAAGAAGAAATAGTAATTTTCATACGAATGACAAATTAATAGAGTGGAGTCAATTAGATTAGACTAAAGTGATTGATTTCTTCGGTTCATTCAGTCAGCATATTTCAGAATAGTTTATATTAGATAAGATTAGACAAGAATAGATAGACTAAGAGTAGATCGGATTATATTAAATTAGATTAGATTAGATGGTGGAAACCATCACTGAAATTCTTACTTCTGTGTAGAATATGAAGGTCTTACTATTCATTTAAGTTAATCTAAGCCTTATCATTATCGATTTCGATTTGCTGACTGCATGTAAAACAAGTGCTTGAAATATAATTTTAGGTAGCAAAATAGTTTTAGCCGTCTGCTTTAAAATCGTTTACCTTGTTCACTTAATGTAGACTTTGCGATAGGAACTAAAACCAAACAACAACAACAAAATCATCAAAAATTATCAAAAACATTTTAACAGCTCATCTGTACCTAGCAAAACACCTCTAAACGCAGATAAGATGAAGAGATCCCAGGAAGCTGCTTGACTACTATGATGGTCCTTTGATTATGATATTCGTTTTATTGACTCACCAGATGACAAACCGCATAGTAGCTTACAGTTAGATATGAAAAATAAAATAAAAAAGAGAGTTTACTAAAGTGTTTAGAATGTTTAGTTTGTTGCTGGCAAATGGATGTAGATGTATGCATGAGAAGGGAGCTACTGCGTTGGTTTCGATCCTTCATTTGTTTTCTACGACACTATGACTGTAGTTATGTAGATCTGATGTAATCGGTTCAGGTCAGATCATACTGGATGAAATTAGATTACACCAGAATAAATCAGGTTAGCTTAGATAAATCAGGACTATTATACAGAGATGATCAGCTTCGATAAGTTGGGTCATATCAGGATTGACATAATCTGAATAGGCCTAGGCTATAGTGATTTTCTTGATATACTTATAGCGGCGACTATGCAGTTTAACATTCAAGTATATTTTTTAAATAAGCTGTACGGCCAAGCAGCATAAACATAAAATTAGTTTTCTTTGTCCTCTGAAAGTGGCTCAACATTTTTATTAGGCCTAATACCTACTGGAAACAAAACAATTAATCCAGAACTAATAAACTTGAGCTGCAAAGAATTATGACAGATTGCGGAAACAATATTATAAGTTGTCAGACATATTATATAGGCTACATAAATTATATGCTTATATAATATATATATATAATATATACAATGTTATACATATTGCAATTTTTATTAATAATTTTTAACTGCAAGTACTTGACAATCATTTCAAAAGATTTTTATGGAATTTTACACACATTTTCTAAAAAATTAAATAAGACAAGTTAAGAATTGTTGGAAATTCCACAAAAACGTCCAAAGTTAATATTTTATGCAGCTATTTGCCAAAACTAAATTATATTATTGTAAAAACATATGTTTTGAATTACCAAGTCATGTCACAACTTTTTAGCTGTGCTCATTTTTAGGGATTTGAAAGTTTGAAAAATCGATACAACCGATTGTGTGAGTTCGAACAAGCCTTTGACGGCTTTTGTGTCGTAACGTTGGACAATAATTGTTAATGGAAGACTGATGCCATGGCCTTACATAATGGCGGCGCTTAATGTGTGCATGGAATAATTGCGATTCATACAGCCAGTTACTTTATACATGCAATAATGCATCATACTGGACGTAAATTATTTTCAGTGTAAGAAACCGTTAGGTTCATCAGTGCATTAAGGTAAAGCCAAGTGGAAAAAATGGGTTAGCGACTTGAATTCGTTAGTGTTAGTGTATGCGTGCGGGTAGCAAGTCATTTCCCCCGCCGTGTGATTTTCCCACCGACTGTAAAAAGTCCTTGGATCTGTTTTATAGGCGAGTTCGCAAGGTGGCGCAAGTGGAGCAGCTAAATATTTGTCTGCGGTAGTCGTAATCGTAAACTCTACTCATGTTTCCAGTTCAAGAGCGCTTCGTCATATCAGAGATCTATGTCCGGTAGAGTTCCGAGTCTTGTTGCTTTCGTTGAGAGCAGGCAGAGGAACGGATGGATTAGGGTAGACGTTCTTGAAGAGGTGAGACTTTAGTTTTGAGTGTAAATTCTGACTGGTGAATAATAGAAAGTCCTGAGGCAGGTAACAGTGGGCAAGTGGCGATGTTTTTGGAGAAACTGATAATATGCGTGGTTCAGAGTTAACTGATATTACTGGTGTCACGACAACTCGTCGAACGACATTTCGTCTACGACACTTCGTCGAGCGACAATTCGTCGAACGACATTTCGTCTACTAAGTTATTTGATATTGTCACTTTAAAATGGAAGCTGGATTGATGAAAACATTCCTGTGTTGACATAGAAGCTGAATTGATCGAAATAATTTTCCCCGTAAATAGAAGCTGGAAATCAACCTGGATGCATGGATGAAAATAGGTTTCCATTCAACAGAAGCTGGATTGATGAAAATAATCTTGTCAGTAATTAGAAGCTGGATTCCTGAGAATATATGGCACGTTTTAGCGAAACTATAAGAAAGCGGCCTAATGTTGATTAGCCGTAATGGCTACAGATACACTTGTAGACGAAATGTCGTTATACGAATTGTCGTAGACGAAGTGTCGTTATACGAAATGTCGTTCGACGAGTTGTCGCGGAACCGATATTACTCACCTTGAGTGTCGATATTACCAATACTAAAAACGAGAAGAATCAAAGCCGAATAATGCAGAATCCATTTATCGAATGCCATCATGGAAGAAAATTCTGAAAATACAACACGAAAAAGTTAAAATGAATAGATGCCATTATAACACCTGAAATGTATAACAAGAGTTAGGATTCTATTTGCATTATAAAGCGTGATTCTTCCAAATAAGGTAAAACTAGAGCATGAACCAAATAATGAAAAGAATGTATGAGCAGGCACAATCAGTCATTTGAAGATTGTGGTTATTAACAAAGGTATACTTTCTCTAGGCGTTGCTTCTCAATCGTGAAGACACTTATTTAGACCAAAGCCATATCGTATTTTCCATTGTAACTGCTTCATTTATTTTTCCATGCTGGAAAATGTGAAAAGAATTCAACATCTTTAGACATTTAAGGCCTACCTGGGCTTTCAACCACCTCTTTGTGAAAAAAACGTTATTTTCCGCAAAGACCAACAAAAGAGCAACAGTTGAATGAGTTCTATTCTCAAATGAGGCTTGAACTCATTTGAAGAAGATCAATCATGTAGGGCCTTGTAGGCCTACGTAACGTGTTTGGTTATATACCTGCATTTTATGAAGTCCACAGAATCCAAACTAACCTACATGCAAGGCGTCACCATATCGAATGTCTAAACATCTACACGGCACCTTACAATTATACAATGAAATAATTGTATAAGCGACTAACTTCCTGATTGAAAAACATTATTAGTTTTGCAAGACTGATTGCTTGCATGAAGAGCGTGTCGACCTTAGCTTCAATTTTATAAGATTCTTCTATCGTAGATAACAGACGCCTATGGAGCGTATAATAATGATGCCTCTGTTGGGGTAAGTACAGATACTTCAGCTTTCAAACTAGTCACATTTGTCATCTAATCATAGGCGTATGAGAAATTTCAGTGGTGGGGTGGCAAACAGTCGCAAGCCTTTTCTTCTGCCCGAAACAAAATAAATCCAGACTAATTGACGCCGTGCGTATGATGTGTGTGTAACCGATATACATGTAGGTCAGGTATGTAGACGGTATACACCCAGGGCTTAAAGTGTGCATGGACGGTCATGGACGGCGTCCAGGCACTTATTTTCAAGGCTGGACGCCGTCCTGCCACTTATTTGGCAGCACCGCCTGGACGCCGTCCATGCAGAGTCCATATGCTGCTAGAGCAGCCGTTGCTGCTTTCGTCATCTCTCAAGTAGACCGCTGTAACAGCTTGCTGGCTGGCTCGCCTGCGTGTCTCTTGGACGGACTCCAGTCGGTGCTTAACGCCGCGGCGAGGCTCATATGTAATAGGAGGAAATATGATCACGTCACACCGCTCCTACGTGATGTCCTGCATTGGCTGCCTGTCCCGTTCCGCATCGAGTTCAAGCTTTGTCTGCTTGTATTCAAGGCGCTTCATGGAGCAGCGCCTGAATATCTGCGTGACTATTGCACCGAGACTCATTCCTCTGCGTCTGGACTGCGACTTAGATCGCTTAAGAAGACCGACCTACGCGTACGGAGGATGAGGACGCGCTTCGGCGATCGCGCTTTCTCGGCCGCTGGTCCTAGATGCTGGAACAGTCTTCCACCCACCATCAGATCGGCCAACTCAGTAGACTCCTTCAAATCTCAGCTTAAGACATATTTATTCTCCAAGGCTTATCCCGCTGATTAGTTGTATGTGAGGCGCCCTTGTAGCGGTATGGCCGCGTTACGGCGCCATATAAATTGTCATTATTATTATTATTTATTAACAGTGTAATTCCTCTACGTCACTTTCAACAGCATTTAATTTTTTAAGATTCCAATGAAATTTCATGTTGTCATTTTGATTATTTTCTGAATGTCTTCTACCGTGTAAGTGTAACTTGTTTCTCCAACTCATTCCTTACTTGTACATTCTAGTTAACTTTTTATCAAATCGCACGTCATATACACGCTTCCGGTTTTATCATCTGAGTTTTCGTAGGCCCTAACAACTAGGACCTACCTAAGATCTACCTGACTGTCACATGACTCACATCCACTGTGAGTCTTGTCTTGACTGTTTCATAACTGAATGACCTTATCAAGTTAAATGACTTCAATACAACGCATTGATACAATACGATACGATTCACCTAGACCTATAAAACACCCACTGTGACACTGTCCCAGTTTTAC
Source organism: Aporrectodea caliginosa (assembly GCA_020284085.1). Lineage (NCBI taxonomy): Eukaryota > Metazoa > Annelida > Clitellata > Crassiclitellata > Lumbricidae > Aporrectodea > Aporrectodea caliginosa. The sequence goes on from JACEVL010000759.1 coordinate 68,332, forward strand.
GTAATTCACCAGCAAGACCCAGAAACTGTTGAGAGACAACATATACGACTTCATGATCATATATTCGCAGGGTGAGAATTGCCGGGGGGATTGGGGGGTTCAACCCCCTAGTCTTTTTTAGGCCCCCATAGTAAAGTGTACATTTCACACCCAAACTGCACATAAATCAACGTCTAACCCCCCCCCGTTATTTTTGACAATTCCCATACTGTATATTCGGATCGTTTATTGAGTTAACAACAAACAAAACGCTGTAGGTATACAAAGAAAAACAAAGGCAAGAAAAACAGGTCAGAAGTAAGTAATGGCTTAATAAGAGTTGAAAATCGTCAATTGGAATTAAATGAATTGTTTCGTTATACAAAACTCCCCCTGCAAAAATTCCTGTGGGCGCCCATGCCGATGGTCACTTACATCTGATTATATTCAGCAATTAATTTGAAGGATTATTATTTAAATAATGCAGAAGGAAAAGGGTCTCTGTTCGTAGGAAAATAGGGCCTATAGCCTACTTCTTCGACTTCAAATAGCAGTGGATATTAAACATCTAATCTACATCTATAGAGCCATTATTATCACAGTAAAAATAATTATAATTATTTATACTGTGTTATTATTACCCCAAAAGCACCCATTGATGTTCGTTTGAGAAGCCCGGTAGAAATTTACCCCACAGGTAGCCTAGGCTAATCTTAAACGATTGCGAAAATAATTTCAGGCCTAGGCTAATAAGCATGAGCTCAAGCTCGCGTTAATTGTTTCCATTAAAAGCTTCAAATTGTACCAGTAAAACGATTTTTTATAAAATTTAACAAAGTCTTTAGAAACACGTCAAGTTCTGAAGGAAAGTTTTAAAAATATGAAAAGAATCGTGAACTATCAGTTTCATGTCGACCCTCTCGGGATTCGAACATGCAACTGATAACCGACTCAGGTCTCGTGTACTGCTTCTTATAAAGTCAGCTACAGTCATCGACAGTAAAACAGTGTTTAAAATCCGTATTTATTCAACAGCAGTGTTAACACTCTAAATATTTGAAAAAACATAGGTATTAGCTCAAAAAAACATAGAAAAACATAGACACGCTTTTAAAAGTAATACCTGTAGAATTAGTTAAAATTTGTAACGAAACACAGCAGTAGGCCTACTACTTCAATAAATTGAAGTAATGCTTTAGGAATTGCTGAAAAGTACCTTTTTAACACGTAAAAACTTCCATGAAAGAAAAACATAATATATTTTGGACAAAAAAATATAGAAACATAGACGAGACCAAAAAAACATAGATCTTGGATGAAAAACATAGGAGGGGTAACACTGTTCAACAGAAGTTGCGAAGCCTTGGTCATTGTGACGTCATAATGTTGTGATTGGCAGCCGGTAGGCGGGGCTATGCAAATCACATGTTTACAAGATTCAAAGCGGAAGTTCGATCGTATAATTAATTATTTTCCAAATTATTAAATTTACTTTGTTGTTAAGTTTGTATTTGTATGATTTGTGATTCATACATTGAACACTGGAGCTTCGTGTGGCCTATGTCATGACTACTAATACGTAGGCCTACGGCTTCTTTTAAAGTCACAAACTTTAAACAAAATCTATCCAGTCACATCGAACTGCAAGACACGTGCATGATTTTACCATAATATCATTAGTTTGGTCTGGGACTATTATTATTTCAGTAATTATAGTCCCAGGTTTGGTGTAGGCCTACTAGTTTTAACTGGTCCTACTTATGATCGTTGATGCAGACAGCTGACATGTAGGCCTATATCAATTAAGCTTAAAATTAAGTAAAACAAATTTTTAATGTAGCCTATTGATGGTGCTTTAAAAATCTTCCAGTTTACAACAATTTGCCATATGCATATAGCATATCGACAGATCTGCCTTCTATATGAAATGCAGATTCGTAAGCCATCTAGGATCTATGTGGTATACAACTGGTGTAGTTAAGGTGGTTACATAAAGACAGACTTGTATACGAGACATAAATCATCGAGACCGAGACCGAGACCGAGACAGTGGGGTTCGAGACCGAGACCGAGACCGAGACAGTGGGGTCCGAGACCGAGACCGAGACGAGACACCAGGTCCGAGACAGTTCGAGACAGTTCAAAACGAGTGAAATGCACATTGGAGCCAAGTTCCGAAACAATTTTTCTCAACTTTTGAAGTCTAATACAAGGGCAAGTCACTGAAATCAGCCGATCACCTGAATTGTATAAACTATAAAGAAATTAAATATTTCAGCCATTCAGAGATCTTCTAAATGATTCTAAAATTGAAACCAACAAAATTCCATTTAGGCCCTAAGCCTATTAGCGATTTAGCGACATAAGTCACATCACTCACCTTGAGAAACTAGATGTTGTTAAAAGAGTTTCGCTTATGTTGGCTTTACACAAACGACGAACGACATGCCATTTATTTTGTTTTTCATTGATTTCAAACTGCGTGAATGCATATTTCACGATTTCAGGTTCTTTATGAGACATTTTAAGATAGTTGGAAATTTTGAACTGAAAGTGCAAACTTAAGACTGCTTTTTTTCAATACTCTTAAATCTTAATACCAGAAACACCGCTTTTTTAAACTTCCTGTCTTTTTGGCACTTCCGATTAACTAGTTATCCATTCGGCACAAGACAATTTACAGCGCAATACTGTACGAAGTTCCGAACAAAATACAGTTTGTACGAGAACTTTGGAGACCGCTTCTACAAGAGAACAAGACTTTCGCTTCGAGACAGTTTCCAAAAAGACAAGACTTTCGTTTCGAGACAGTTTCCAAAAAGTCGAGAAATGATCTCGAGACCGAGACCGAGACCGAGACAGTGAGGTCCGAGACCGAGACCGAGACATCGAAATTCCTGTCTCGAGACGTCTATGAGACCGAGACAGTGTCTCGAGACAAGGTGGTTACATAAAGAAGCCATATGCATATCATAGCCTATAGCATAAAGTTATACATTGAGGCACGAGGAGGGAGGCAGTTGCCTCCTCTTGCTTCTTCATATACTGGAACTTCTATTGACCAATGACCCCGATGACCAGGATTTTGCCAATGGTCTGTGAAGTTGCCTCCTCTTGAATTAAGTCTCGTTACGTGCCTGCAGTATGCAGCATATTGCATCTTGAAGATTGTGCTGCATCGTCACAATCAACTGTGTGCCAATGTGGCAATGTCTTGCAATAAAATTGTTAAACTGTTTTTTTGTCTATCGACTATAATACCGGTTTAAGGCGTGTGTGTTTCATTTTCATTTGCATTTTCATTTAAGATATTTATATAGCGCCCCTTCAAGATTTCTACTCAGAGGCACTCCCGAGTATACAGCGCGGACACTGAATCGAAGTTTCACGCCGAAGCGCATGAGCAATTGCGAGTGAAGGACTTGCCCAGGGTCCCTACGCGGCGGCTTTGAGGTAGATTCGAACCCGCAACCCTCCGGCTGCAAGGCACCGAATATACGCCCTTGAGGTGGATTCGAACCCGCAACCCTCCGGTTGCAAGGCACCGAACATACCTCTACACCACCGCGCCCCACGGTGTTTGTGTGAGTGTGTGTGTGTGTCTATGCGTGCGTGCGTATGTGTAGCGCGCGTGTGTGTGTGGCGCAAAATTGAGAGGTCACTCAGCAAGTATCGGCAAGTCTCCATTGCTGCAATAATATGAGAGTCGGAGATCTACACGTGCAGCTGCATATTGCTGCTCTAAAGCATGACTGCTCGGAAGTTTTATTTTGATTAGTATTCCTTCATTAGCAACAACATCTATAGGCATATGGGACTTGATATTCTCATGCTTTTCTTGCAATTTTTGTATGCATTGATAATGTAGATTTTGTATGGTATGCATGTGACATACAACATATGGATGTACCATATGTAAGCCATATAGAGCCCAAATGGGCAAAATTGTCATATGGTTAACACATGTTTACCATATGACTTTGCTGTTGGGGCTGTTTCTTTTAAAATAAAACTCTGAACTTGTTGTGCTGTCTGAGAATCTGAAAAACCTTGAAGTTTTCATAACTTTATCGTTCAGAAACAGCTGGAAAATAAGGGCCAAAAACGTGTTCCATTTAATATCAACTGCTAAAAAATGCGCTGGCTTCTGGGGCTCCGCCCCAGACCCCGCTGAGGGAGCTTACGACGCTCCATCAATCACACTTCATAGTCGTTAGGCCTATATGGGCTTCGTGCCTTCAGCACTCACCCCAAGCGCCTTCGGCGCTTGCAATATGAGGACCCCAGAAATTTTGTATATTTGCAGTTTGCACCTCTGATTGGAGGGAGAGGGGTTGAGGAGAGGGACGGGGAAGGGATGGGAGTAAGGAGGGAAAGTTCGGGAAAGGGGGTGGGAAAATGGGATAGGTGGGTGGAGGGGAGGAAAAGGTAAGTGGCGTCCAGGCACTTCTTTTTTTACACTTTAAGCACTGTATACACCCAGTAAGTCAATACCGTACGTAGGCATTAGCCGGTTGGCCTTATCAGTTGCCACCGTTTTGCGAAAAGTGAAATCTGTCAATTTTCCATTTTCCTTCTCTTTTCCAGAAAAACAAGAACATCCGAATTTTGGGTGGAGGAAATACCTCTAACCTCCCGCCTCTTACGCCTATGCATCTAACGCACGCAATTTATATTATATCCAGTATCTGAAGTGTTGGACAGTTTAAGCATTTGCACGTTACTTGAAATCAAATGTAACCACATAGGCTTACACTGTGACTATAAATACAACACACCCAGCAACTTAAGAAAACACGCCAATCATCGTCGATATGACGGCGTCGTTAAATAAACTTATTTACTTCTACTACTAACTTAAGAAAAGCTGGCGGTTGAGGCTCGTTGTCAGGAGCACTTGATTTGTCATATGGGACGATCTTGGAACTGTGTCCATGTTCATGAACACAAAGGTTGAGTCATCAGAGTGAATCTCCCAAAAGCGTTATGAACAGGACTGTGTAAGGGATTTGAACAGGTGACTCTTAATGTTAGCTGAGAATGGTCATTGGGCCGATTAAAGGGAGATAGCGTGAATGTTCATAATTAGAAAGACTTACAAAAGGACGGACCTATGAAGGACAGTGAACGATGTCTTCGTTCCGGTGTATGGAAGCAAGGAATCTGTAGATCAGCCGGACATGGACGTCATTTGATATTTTCAGGGGGGAGCAAAATCTGAAAGCTTGCGTAGGTTGAGGTGAAGTCATTTCTACGCCATCACTTAAGGGGTCGTCCATTAATTATGTCAACAAAATAGGGGGAGGGGTTTGAAAAAGTTTGAAAGTTGTTGACAAGGGTGAGGGGTTCGGTACAATTTGACGTCAACAAATTTCTTTCCAATGAATCAAAACAGACCCTTCAAAATGGTAGCGAAACATTAAGTAACGATAAAATTATGTAAAGTTCTTAATGTTTAATACTATTAAAAAGCTGGTAATAAACTAAACTCATATATTTTGAAATTCGAGATTGCATTTTTAGTGTAAAATAAATGATTCTACATGCATTGAGCCATTGTGTTTATTTTTTGTAGGGGGTCTGGGATTGTTGACATAATTTTTTAGGGGTCCCTCAATGTTTGACAGTTGTTGACAAGAGGAGGGGTCAAAAACTGCCTAAAATTTGTTGACATAATTAATAGACGACCCCTAAGCAAAGAAAAATATATAGAAGGAAAACTCAAAGTCCACCTATGTTACTGTAATATTAATTCATTCCGAGAATTTATATATCGACCCTTCAAGAAACCTACTCAGAAGCGCTCCAGCCCAGAAACGACTAAAGAAAAAAGACTTGAGTGCCTAATAATACAGAGTTGCGTTGATCGGGAGTAACGAACGCAGCTCTAACTGGAGATCGTTCCATGGCAGATGGAGTGACCTATAACAGAGAATGCCCGGCGTTGCCTAGTAGCCAAGCGAGCCTGTAGAACTAAAAGTTAACCCACTCAGAGCGAAGCACCATCAATCAAGAAAAACTTGATATAGCGCCCTTTCAAGATATCTACTCAGAGGCGCTCCCGGCCCAACCACGGCTGAAGAGATAATATAATTGTGTCGTTTATGGCCGTGAACAATTAAGTGGTGTTTGATTGTATCGAGTAGAACATCTTTGAGGAATACCGGCATGATAACATGACAGTCTATAATAGCTCTGTTTCAAACGGATGGCCTCATTATTGTGTTCTGATTGAATGCAGCCGTCTTTTGATTATACTTACACTTTGATGTCAGCGCCGCTTTTGATACCGTTGACCCCATGACATTCTACTTAAGCGGTTTCATGTTACATTTGGGCTGGGTGGGGATTCCTTGAATGGCTCAGTTCCTTCCTCAGTGGGCGTACGCTTAGTGTGGTCCATGGCCCTACGAGGTCTAAATGGGTTTCTGACTCGTATGGTCTCCCCAGAGTTCAGTCCTTGGTCCGCTCCTGTATATCATCTGTACCTCTGGGTTTCCACACTTCTGGCAGAGAGTGGGGTCCAGGGCCAGATTTATGCAGATGATATACAGGCATATATTCACTGTCGACCTGCAAATGCTACCTTGGCTGCCTGGAAAAAGGGTCGCCCCTGGACAGTTTGGAAACATGGATGTCATTTTATCGGTTACGTCTGAATTCGGCAAAGACTAAATTCTAGAACGGAATTTGATCACATATGGGTATCGCTTCACTATGACACAAATAAAACGACCAATGCCGATATATTCAACCGTGTCATTTTAAGTTTGTCCGACATTTTTAGCGTTCCCAAAGATTAAGCCATGAAAACCGGTTTAATATTAGAGAGTCAAGTGATAATCAAGAAAGTCAAGCAAAGCAGTGGGTCAGGTTCTGTTCCACCTTAAAGACGTTATCTGAACATTTCCAACAATGGGTCGCGTAGTAGGCCTACTTGTACTCTGTTCCTCTTTTATATTCTGACCACTTGTTTCTTTCAACTAAGGTGAATTGAGTATGAATAATTGATCAGTTAAAACAGTAGGCCTAGTCGTTGAAGAAACTATAGGTATACGCCTCTTGTCCTACTCCTAACGGAGAAGACATTTCTTTAAGCCTGAACCATATCCTAGCCTATACATAATAAATATTATAGGCTATGCATGATGCATAAAAATACAGTATGTCAAGTACTCGATATCTGTTAGACATTTGACGCCTACCTTTGCTTGGATCTCAATCAACATTATGGCAATATTTCAACAGATCAGCAATACGTGCAACCCAGGCTTAAATCAACAGCAACCACTGAGACTCATAACATCTTCTATGAGTATAACATCTTCGTGATGCTGGAGGCTGTTGGACGTACAGCCACTGGCCCCGACGAGATGTCACCTTGGCTCTTGAGCAGGACAGCATCTGTATTGGCAGAACCCATCACATGCCTCTTCAACCTTTCAATAAGAAACTCATATGTTCCTCCTCAATGGAAAATGAGTATCATAACTCCAGTTCCAAAAGTACGCCGACCGGCAACAGAATCAGACTACAGACCAATCTCGATCACACCCATCCTGTGCAGAGTGCTCGAGCGACTTGTGGTGCGCAAATGTTTCTACCCCATCTTGACACAGGCGCACAGCAATATGGGATTCTCTGACCAATATGCTTTCCGGCCCACTGGATCAACCTCAGCAGCCATCATCTCCATAACGCATCACCTTGCAGAAATGCTCACCACCCACCCATATGTACATCTGGTAGCACTCGACTTTTCAAAGGCGTTTGATACAGTGCAACATTCTTACTTGGCTGAGCAGCTAGCTGAACTGCCAATTCCAGATAACATATATAACTGGATCATCGCCTTTCTCTACAAGCGACAGCACAGAACTACATGTAAATTTATGGGCGTCACCTCGAGCGTTATCGAAATCAACGCCAGTATTGTACAAGGATCTGGGCTGGGTCCTGTTGACTTCATAGTGGCAATATCCAAACTAAAAACACGACACTCTACAAACAAAATTATAAAGTACGCAGATGACACCTACCTCCTTATTCCATCAACAAATAGCGAATTGATAATGTCCGAAATCGATCACGTCACCACATGGGCTGATTCTTGCAATTTAAAACTGAATCATTCTAAGATCCAAGAGATGATAGTTCGTCGACCAATGAGAGGGTTGGGTGTTGATCTTCCAAAAGTTACACCGGGCCTCGCCAGGGTAAAGCACATGAAGATCCTAGGTGTCACTTTGTCAGAACAATTCAACTTCGACACGCATGTTAACAACATTGTCATTAAGGCTAGGCAGTTGTATGCCCTCCCGTTCTAACAGCACACGGGTTAAAGGGCCAATCTCTGTGTGATGTAACAAATGATACCACAGTGTCAAGGATGCTCTATGCGGCCCCGGCGTGGTGGGGGTTCTGTGTAGAGGGACGCCTCGTTTCAGGCAACTATACGGCGACTGGTCCGGTCTCGTTATCTACCTGAATTCTACCAAAGTTTCGAGCAACTTTGCAGAAAAGCAGACTCTAACCTCTTTTCTACCATCATCAGCAACCCTGCACATGTATTACATCAACTACTGCCTCCCGTGAAAACTGTTTCATACTCGCTATGCCCCAGAACCCACAATAGAATAATACCTAAGGCAAACTCTCTATCTCGTAAAACATTTGTCACACGGATGCTTTATACTTAATTTTTTTTATATCTGATGATCTTTGTACACCTGGTTAGCAGTTGGTTTTTGCCTTTGCAGTACCGGTAAAGATTCTTTCAGTGACACGCCAACAATAGGTACACACAGCGACCGTTGAATGAGTTCAAGTCTCAAACGAGGCTACAGGTAATTTAAATCAGATGAATCGAGTACGATGACGTCCTTGGTACTCCTTCGTTGAAGTCAACAAAGCTACATACACTAATAACCATTTTGAATATCTTATCAATCTACACACAATCTAACTATTATACAATCGTATAATTATATAACTGACTAACTTCCTGATTATGTGTGCAAGGCTGATTGCTTGCTTGAAGAGCATACCGAGAACAGTGTTTGGTTTTAAATTAGGCATATCTATCATAGCTAGCGAGAAGCCTTCTGAAAGGCTGAATCATAGACTTGCTTCAGCGTACAATTATAGTTATACCTCTACTGCGGTTCTTCAAAGTACTTTAACTCTTGAACTTGTCCAGATTGCCATCTAATGACTGCAATTAATCCATGCAATTATATTCAGTAGCTGTAATATCATATTATACTACTGTATTATATTGGCAAATTTATTAAGCTCTACATAGAAATATTTGTAGAGGCGATTCCATGTGAGATCACCGTAACTAAAGGCGAGTCGTTATTCATATGGACAAATGAATACCTACCAAATTGATTATTCTGAATTACTTAATTATATATAGAAACATAATGTCACTGTTAAAAATTGCTAAACTTTTTTTAACTCATATTTTTAACTACTACCTAAGCCAGAGTAACTTATTTGCTTACTTACATACTTTTTCAATTGCATTATCACCTAGGTTACTCATTCACAAACTTATCTGTTTTTTTACTTGTACTTACTTATTTACTTGCATTTGCGCGTCTCTATCTACATCATCTACTCACCTACCTAATTATTTACCTACCAAACTACCTACATTTTTACCTATGTAATGAGTTAGTTAGTAACTTATATAGGCCTACTTGATTCAATTTCGCAACTATACCTATAGTCCTAGACCTAGTTTGACATATACATTAGGCAATTGATACACTGTTGGCTACGGTCTAAATGCCTAATCAAACTTATGTTTGTTGGAATACTACTAGCAGAAATTTCCATTTAGACAATAACATTTTGAGAGTCGTCTAGTTTATACTAGACTAGATCTGATTGGTCCGTTCACCTCGGATTATTATAAGAGTTTCTCAAAGTAGTGGTTATCTTCAACGTGGAATCTAAACAGGAGTAGCCTAACGTACGCATTCAAAATAATTATATATATTTAGAGAAAGAACAGATGTCCACCCTTCTAGCCGGGATTTGTGATTCGTCTACCGGGCCTAGATTTATTAGCCATAAGTCTCTGTAGGCCCTATAGCCACGATACGCCGCACTGTGCCACTGGCCGCAGTCTTTCGCATGCTGGCAAAGCCTTCCACCTATGAGGGGTTGGAACCTGAGCGCCCAGTTTGGAATGAAAACGGGATTTCGGTACAGTATCTTCGCGTCGGGTTCACAATTCTTCCATTCTTTTAGCCCGTTTCTCCTTAATCTTCGCAATTCTTCGCATTATTTTCATTCATTCATTCATTCATAAATTTTTATAGCGCCCCTTCCAGAGGACTAACTTTCGCAAGAGGCGCTCAGTTTGGACAGTGTATGTGATGCCAGTTTAAACGTAGTTGGTAGGATATTTCGGAAGCAAGTGGAATTATTGTATAGTGCATGCATGCGTTACGATATGTAATATACTGAGCAGATTTGAAGCTAAGAGTGATGCTGTGAAGATTAGCAGTTGTAGTGACATCAGTTCTATCGGTCTTTGGAAAGTTAGGTTAAACAAACCAGATAAGATATCACGCAGGAAGAAATCTGAAACACTTGTACCGAACATGATGATCAACGATTCAACATATTATCTTTCCATTTAGTAACATATCACCAAACTCGAACAATTTGACCCTAACTTCAACTAATAATTCAATGCAAAAAAATTCTAAGCTTAAATAAAACAATTTTTATATTATATTATATAGCCATCATGATTGAGAAGCTATGCATTACAGAAAAGAAAGCACTAGGCTACAGACCTTAAAGAAATCGATGCAGACAAAAACAAATCCGGCAATAACAAAATATCTATAAACGTTCTAACAAGGAGGCTGGTTACGTTGGCGAAAAAAATTAGAGCAACAGTTTTGCGAGAGTACACTAACACCACAATGTCAGTAGGAAGATCAACATAGAGGACAATTCGACCACCTTGACGTTGACGTCAAGAAAATGAAGTCGCAAACATTTTCATGTCCATGGCTGCCTCTTATTGATATAATTCCATATACAACATTTCTGTCAATAGGCCTACTTACTAGAATAAAACTACCATGATAAAATTGAAGACAAGATTTGAAATTAGCCAAATGCATTAAGTTAGCAATCATTTTTAATTGAATGCTGATGATAATAACCAGTAACTTTCACGCAAATAGGCCTATAAAATTCAAAAGAGATTTATAAAAACTGAAAATCCCTCCACAGGTAATTTAAAATCCATTTCAACCTACAGTATATCAACACCTTTCAACATCTGCTATGTATTAATCCAGTTTGGTCTTTGGTGATGAACTGTCGCTTGTTTGCTGGAGGTCATGCATTGCTTAATGTGGAGATAAATAGTCTCCTAAGCGTCATAGGCAGCGGGATCATCGAATCCGTCATTGGAATGTTCATAGCGGTATTCTGGCGTAAGGACAAAAACAGGACGATCCTTGTACATAGCTCCAGTTGCTTGAGTCTCCACGGAATCGTTTACAGGTGCAATATATCGATTCGTATTTTGTTGACCTGAAGTGAACAACGTGTTAGCATTAGCAATTAATTGTTAAATTTATTCGCGCCAAACTAAAGGCTCCATAAATAAAACTTTAAAATACCGCATATTCCTTTTGGTGGGAATACATGCGTTCCATTCTTTACGATCGTCCTGTATGGATCTTGAAAACAGCCACGTATGATTCGCGATTCCCATTCTATAATAATATTTTATGCGAAAGTCGTTAACTGCAACCTGATCTCGCTCCGTGTGCTCTGCTGATCGGCTTAATCTTATTCCCTGTAGGACTGCCTTGACCCAACACCGAGCGTTTGCTATTGTGGTTCCGTCCATTTGGAATGACCTTCCCCATCACTAAGGGCTAATCACGCCCTTTAAAGTCGTTTCTTTTCCCCCTCAGGTTTCCGTGTTGAGAGCACCTCTGAATAGTTATGCTGCGAAAAACGATTTATAAATCTATAAAATTAATACAATGATTCTCCCAATCTCCCATATGAGCTTTCCTAAGAATGACCCAAGTTATGGCCTTAAGTTGCTTTTAGGGATTATCTTTAAGTGAATAGTCTGACTCCCCTACCGCAGCATCTGTGTAGCAATGAGAAATTTTGTAGATTTGCATTACCTTCTTTGCTTGATGTTTCTCTGCCTCGGCGTATAATGAAAAATATTGCTATTCCGATTAAACAAAGACCGCAAATCGCCAAAAGCACAGCCAGAACGATTATAATGTCCTCTGAATTTGAATCATTTTGACCTAAGATTTAAAAAAAGTCACCAATTGATACCATATAATCATAATTAGATGTTTGTTACAGCAAATTCTTAAATAATTTGAAAGGTTTACATATATTATCTTCCATAATGCAGTTTGAGGTTTTACAATGTAATCGAGAGCTGTAACTGTGTATGGTCTAAATTCCTAACCAAACTGTCGGTAGTGTGAGTAATTAATTGTAATTTTCATATCGCTGACAAAATATTTAGAGTAGAGTCAATTAGATCAGATTGAGGTAGACTTGATTTCATCGGTACATTCATATTAGCACATATAGATCATAGCAGCAAAGTTATGATCATGGAGTTACAATTATAACAAAGCTATAATTTTTTTTATCTAGTTAGATTAGATCAAGGCAAATAAGATCAGACTGGAATATCGTATCGTATCGTATTTAAGTATTTGTAAAGCGCCTGTCATAGGGTGAACCGTTCAGAAGCGCTCCCAGTGTGCTAAGCCCCGCGAAAATAAACAGGTTTTGAGAAAAGAGAAGGAAGAAGAGAGACTGCCAGAGAGAATTTTAGAGCGAACAGAAGGAGAAAGAGCATTCCAAAGAGAGGGACCAATTGAAACAAAGGAACGAGCCTGAGCCATAACAGTTCTACTACGGGGAACCAAAGGTCAAGTCTATTGCAGGAACGAAGTGGACGGTGGGAGGAAGCTGAGTGAAGCCGAAGAATTACACCAACCAAATATTGATAAGACTTTTTAGATGATTAGTTTCGATGATGGAAGCCGTCAGTAAAATTCGCATTACTATTTAGACCATATCTATTTTATATAATTTGATAGCATTATAGACGGAAATGCCACTTCAGATTAAGATTTACTGATTGTGTGTAAAACAAGACTAGCTTGAAGCAGAAAATACATAGCAAACTATCTGTAAGGTTCTGCTTTATACTAGATTACCTTGGCCATTTGATGGAGATGTTGTGGTAGGAACTAAAACCAAACAAAACATTAGCCTATCAATTAAATTTTTAGAGATTATATCTCTGCCTAGATTTTAGATATAGAATCTGTTGACTTTCATGCTATTTTAACAAAAACACTTCTAAACGCAGATGAGGTAAATTAGAACCCAGGAAATTGATTGAGCACTATGACTACTATGGTCTTTTGACATCCATCTACCATGTCAGAAATGAGTTACTGTCATGTCATGACATCAAAATCTAGTTCACTAATACTAGCAGCAAACCTTACTCTTTAGAAGGATTTCTTCCAGGTAACTCACAATAAGACGAACACCGTCGTTATATATACACGCGCACTCGGGCAGCTTGTTTATAAGATAAATAAACGCCCAGCATTGTCTGCATACATTACATATAAATAAAGGTAAGTCCAACGAACATTAAAGCACAATACTTGCCCACAACTGTGACGACTGAACTAGACGAGGCAAGGCCGACGTCAATGCATGTGTAGATACCGGCCTCGGCCAGAGTAGCACTGTCTTCTTATCACTAGACTGCAGTCTAGTAGTCCACCGCTTACAGCATAGTACTGTGATATATGTTCGAAGTTGATGCGGCAGAAAGATGCAATGACTGTGGTATTTTCATCCGTCCCATCTGTGCTCAGAGTCCAACTTGGTAAGTAGCCGATTGCAATGCTTGTGCAGTTCAGCACCACTCGACTGCCGACATCTACGCTAATGTTCTTTGGTGCAGTTGTTATGGCGCTGTGTGCAACTACAAAGAACAATGTGATAAGAGCTCTCGATTTTATAATAAAAAGAACAGGCTCCTATATGACCATAAGAAAAGTGAAGTGACAGTGATAAACATGCTGATGCTTGTATTAGCATGTGTTTAACATAGATAATGAAAATCAGTTCAAACGCTGAGATAGGAATTCGCTGAAAGCTGAAGATTCAAATTCTCTTAGCAGCAGAACTGTGCCAAAAATCGTATTCAATTAGCTTTGGATCCAAGTAGTCGTTAAATCACTGGCTGGAAATCCCTAAAGCATCCACTTCTATGTCCTACGGCTAACCTGCAACTCCTACAACACTCTCAGCCACAGTACCTTCACGAACTCTTCATCATCCAGCCACCCCGCTCTACCCGATCCTCTTTCTATCTCACTCTCTCGCTACTCGCCTCAAACTTGCCAACCGATCCATGTCCCCAACAACCACAGCTCTGGATCAAACTTCCATCTGAATTCTCCTCATATTATCAGTTTCTCCATCAGTACCGCCACTCAGTCGCCGTCGTCCTCTGCCTCAGACTCCTCTACTTATCACCCATAGGCTTTCCATTCTAAATTAAAGTCTCACTTCTTCAATTATTCCTACCCTAACCACCAGATCCTCCACTTTCCGAGCTTTCTTATCCTCAACGAAGCCAGCCTTAGCAGCCGCTCTGCCTCCTCTCTGATTTCTCTGTCAGCCGGACTCGTACCTCCACTGGACATCGATTCTGGACGACCCACAACTTGGCAGCGCTCACGAATAAACTGGTGCCCTGCGCTTAGCTTCAGAGCAGCGCTTTAGAGATTTTTAATTTACGACCAAGATTACGAATAATTTAGCAGGATACCATTGGTCGTTTGCTTGTCAAAGTGTACTAGTGGGCAAAGTTGGTTCAAACTGAGTGTTAAGTTATTACGGCATACAGAAAATTGTGATTTTTTTATTATGTATTATAAGCGAGACGGACTATAATAGAAGCGTTTCAGTTTAATAGCGAAAGAAATTAATATAGTTGCATTGTGGCTCTAACAAAGTTGCATTATATTTTAAGAGATTATGACTTCGTTATTGACCGTGTTTCTTACAGACCGAATTATGTGACCGTATCTTCAACTAGGTTTAGGCATTCGTTGTTGTAATAATTTATGGTTTGTTGAACCTGGGTTTATGTAGTTCATCGTACGTAGGCCTATTTAACAGGCCAACCGTATACTCAGTCTGTGACGAAACAGTCAGGCTGACATTCTGGAACTGTCTTTCTGATAATAAACTTAATACCGTAACAATAAGTAATTTAAACCACGTCTACTACATTCTATCTGTAAGCATAGCTGAAAGTAAACATATTAATATCCATCTTGACCAGAATAAAATGATAATAGACTGAAACGGGCGGCTAATTTGCGCAACGAGAAGGCTTACCTAATGGATTGACCTGGTATCTTATGCTGAATCCAGTTCCAGAGATCACATGGTTGGTATAGAAATAGATGCGAACACTGCGGCAGATTGAATAGGAAATCATTGGTGGCAACGAGTTTCCTCGAAAGTAACGAGTGTCAATGTCATTACTCGAATCATCAAAGCAGTCAATCTGGAAACATAATTATGCAAGCACCCGCAAGCTAAAAACCCTAAATGAAACCCTATTTTGCTAAAGGATGAATAGTGTTTGTTTTGTATTATGTAGTGTGGTTTATTTGTATTAGACTTTAGACCACTGTTCTGAAAACCCACATAACGGAGCTCAACGATAGTTCTAGTGGAGACGTTCATTCTTGGCGCAACTCAGAGTCTTCAGCCTTATGATCTCACAACTTATCACTACCTTGAAAATCATTAGTTAATTCAGAATTCAATATATGCCCACACCATTTACCGGTAAATCTTCATTGGCTATTATTTGAGGTAAATTACACGCGCTGAAAGAAACCTATGCTAGGCCTACAGGTATAGTCTTTACTTTCCCCAATCTGTCGTATAGCTAATCACTGTGGAGTCCATTGACAACAGTAGGCTTTGTTTGAAAGGAATGCTCGACATGGTAGACAAGTTTAGGTTAGGCTTATACCGGTCATGTGTCGTCCATCTAGTGAATAGAAAGTTTATAAAAGCCTAGTTAAATTCTCTTAGCTTGGTTGGTTGGTTTTGGTCTGTTGAAATCGTCTTGTCGTGTTAGTTTAAGAAACTTTAAGAAAACCAAGTTTCGTTTGTAGTACGTAAGTAGGAAGAACCGCAACGGATAGAAGTTTATGTAACTTTCTGAATGCGTTAGTTAAGTGGTTGCCGTCTGTTTGACTTTCTTGTTGGTGTTGACAACGTCGGTGTCGGAACTTCTTGTATACCCTCTTATATACTTAGTCTATTAATTATTACAGCACGTTTTAACATATCCTTAAGTAGCGTTTTTAGTTGTCAAGATATTAACAATATTATATTAATCTGTAAAGATATGCATGCATACGTAGGCCTACCTGCATACATATATAGCCTACATATGAACGTACAAACTTACTCCCTTGACATGAATAAATAGAAATCTTTAGCCAGCTATTGTGAAAAATTCCAAAAAACCAAACCTTGACATAATCTCCGGTTTTTTCGTCGATAAAAGGCTCTAGGTCGAATGTCTGGAAAGACAAAGTTACAGAGCTGACAGGATACAAATAGTAAGTGCAGTGAGGGGTCATTCCGTCGTACCGTTTGGGATAATTCGGAGATGTGATGATTCCGGATAAACCACCATGATCTGTCTTGCCGCATCCTAAAATAATAATGCACAATTATTTAGCAGAATGCAATTGTGATGTTTACATCAAGTCTTCCAATGCAGTAAATGCAATGCAATATTTTTTCGTTTATTGTTCCATGTGAAGAATTTACAACGCCCTTTGAAGGGCGTTGTCAATCAATCATCATTAGTTATGTGCGGACGAATGCTCAACATGGACCAATAAAGAGTCTAGGAAAAATCAGTGTAAAACAGTAAGACTTAACAAATTATTTAAATGTTGATATCCTAATCAGTGATAAATTCAAACAAAATTCAGAACACATTTTACAAACGACTCTTTCAGAAGCTGTCAAAGATTTGCGATACATCGTTTTTAATCTGATTATCCAAACTAACGTGGATATCTTATGCATGAATGTGTCTTCATACAGCACTTTAGACAACCCAGTCGTGATTAGCAATTGCTGCACAGACGTTGACACAGGGCTAAAGACCTGAACATTAGCTGCTGTGCCTAATTCTGGACTTTTGCATAAATTCTGTACACCAATTTTGTAAAGTAGAAATCTGTTCATATAATTATAGTAATGAAATATTGGTGACATGCTGAGATCTCAAGAAACAAATGGACGACACGAATTCTTATTCTAGCCTCGATGAACCGACTTCTTATTCTAGCCTATCTCGAAAACAACACATGCATAGTTACATCGTCATACCGTTTGGAGTAATGGAATACTGAAGACTAAATCCGCCGGCGACAGTTGCACCGTCTGAGCGGAACCATATCAGCACTTTATTGCAATTGGTGATGTAAGCTGGCTTTGGTGTAGTTAAACCGCAGTATTTTGGCAATATGTAGCCGGAATTCTCGCATCTGATCTATAAATAATATTAATTTAATCTTATAATTTCGAAACGGCATAAATGATCAAGGTATAACAGACAATCGGTGCATCCTGGTTGTTTCCCTGTCACGTACTTCCAGAATGCAACATGTAAGCTTTGCAATGGTTGGCCCTACATTTAGGAGCAGGCTCACATGCCATCTGCGACAAGAGCGTCTTCCATTTTTATGCCTTTAGCGGTTGAACATCACGCTGTTCGACCGTGGTTTTGGGTAATCAGAGTTTTTTCTATAGAAAGCACTCACTGTAACAATTGCAATTATTGCACGTATACAATCTTTTACTTACATTAGTGTTTTCAAATATGTGATACGCTGTAACTGAATTATAATCGACGTTCAATGTTCGCAGAGTCTCGATAAATGCTACGTTGAATTTGTGATTTGTGCTAAGAATGAGAAATTTCACCCTGGAAAGTAATTCATATCGAACTATAGATGTATATCTATTATGCATATCATAAAAACGAAATTATTCAATTCCTCACCTGAACCCAATCATATATGCAATCCGATTCCGGTTCCAAATGAAAGTCTTTAAAATTCAACGTAAATGAACTGGCTTCTGGTGCCCAAATTGAATACGTACAATTCTCGTCGTCGTTGTAATCTTGAGGGTAGTTTGGTGATGAAATAGTTCCAGATGATGAGGTAAATACAGTGTTACCACAGTCTGAAAACAGTAATAACATGTTAGAAGCGAATTCTTTAGGGCTATTATTAAATTTTAAGGAAAGACTTTCAATCCTCTCACATAGCACTGAGTTGAAACTATAGGCCTACTTCAAAAGAATTTAAATCCTAAATTGTCATTCTGGTTTACCTGCCAAATTAATTAATCCCAAAATGCTGTTCTGTTCTGCATACAATCTCACTTCATCATTTCAATACTCATCTCAGCCTGCATTATTTTAGTATAGTGAAACTGCTTTATTACGCTGAACTCGTAAAGCCCGATAGCAGTTTAGCAAGAGAAAACTTGATCAGTCAACACTCAACAGTACTGAAAAAAAAATGACAAAAAGAAATCATCGCTCCAAAATTTGTCCCTATGTAACCTTATATCAAGCATTTTGATAAATCGTCTGTTAAGAAAATCTCAAGATGGCTGCACAAGTTGCTAATTTTAACTGATCCACATCAGCGCGACTAAAGTAGTATGAAAGTTAAATGTTCAACAGACAGAAATGCTGTGGCTACTGTTCCAATTGGACAGTCCAAACAAAGCACCATGGACTTCACTTGATGTGCTGAAGTGAAGAAGCTGCAATGGGCAAAGTGCTTTGTTCGTCGACCAGACTGAATCAATTCCGGAACGAAGGCTTCGTGACTTAAGCCGACAAGTGAGACCTGTTGCATCGTTATTGTAACTGTGAATTTATATAGCGCCATTACTAGAGAAACTCGCCAGAGGCGCCTCGGATACAAAAGGGTGAAACCACAATCGACGAAAATTATCTACAAGCGCGTGCGGAAGAGAGGCTGAAGAGTTCGTGTCTTGCTGAGCAACTTACTCCTCCTAAGTGAATTTGGACAAACTGCATACCCCGGGTACCTCCAACCAGCATAGCCGCAATATTAAAAAATGAACGGAACTTATTTATACAGTAAAGAGCTAGAATTGAATTACTTTAATTATTAATTATTGCATAATTATGAAGGCGTGCATTAGGGTTTTGGCGGTTTTAACTGTAACTAAAGTGTTCATTGTACAAATCTGGCGCATCCGCTACATGCTTTGAGAAGGTCCATCTCTGGCCCAAGGTCACGTCCAGATCCTGCACAGTAGAGGATAGAAAGACATCATGGAAACAATGCTGCAGATTATGCTAGTCGAAACTACCAACGACTATCAAGCCAAATGGGTTTTATAAGAGTCTAGCTTGACGTGGTTGGACGACTACCAGGCACCAACCACCTCCGATGTCTACTACTGACTTGAACTCTAATATTTGCAGACTTGAACGAATCAGGAACTACGTCACTGAAGAGGAAGTGGTCTTCTGATAGTGACTTACTTGGTTCGTCAATAATCGTCACTCGCCAGGTGTTCGTCATTCAGCAAGTCATCTTTATTACCTTATCTGTTGCATCTCCGAGGCGATTAGATTAAAGTTACGAGGACGAGAACATGAGGCGCTTTATCAGCATCACGTCAGCCTTTCTCATCGGAGCTGTTGGCAATAAGGCTAACTGTGATCAATCTTGTCAGTGAAACGTATTTCCGACATCATCCTCTTTTGTATCCTAACTCACTTAACTTGTTGTGCGGCATTTTGATGGAATATAATATGAAATCTTTGTTCTTACTTCTTATTTACGCACTTCAGCACTATGATAGAGTGAAATACAGAACTGCCATCACCTATGCAACAAAGGAGATAGCCTCATTAAGAGCGAACAACAATCAAGATCCTCCATCGGAAATCTAAATCTTTGAAGATATTCATCTAACGCACAAATTACGGTATCTTACCTTTGGTGCTAACTTGGTAATGAACCTTGAAGCCTCTTGTTGAATAATTATAATTACGGTAGAGATCGGCATAGAAATATAATCGCCCAATACTGCACCAAGGAATCGATATCGGAGGAATATTAGCATTCCAGTCATAAACCTTTTGCGCGAAGTTACTGTTGCTTTGACAAGTGATCTACATAAAAGTTAGAAAAAAAACTGCATAAATCATTACTTTATTAAGTTAGAATAATAAAATAGCAGAATGACGGCAGAAGATAACGCTGGTCTCCTTTTACATTTTTTCCTCTACCATCCTCTGGTATATAATTATGTGTCTTTTGTCTGAACTACGATGCATTGCATCTTGCTGCCGCAAGGAACAGACTATCAATGTGCTACCGACTACTGATTTCGACGCTCATATTCTCTTTCTTCCCAAACTCACTATTTCTGGCTGGCTTTAAAGTTCTTGATGTGTACTTGTTGTTCACCTTGTGACTGACAAACCGCATCTTAAGTTAGCATTAATTTTCTGTGTGATTACGCAGTTTAAAATTGTTCGTATCAATAATAATTGCAGTAACAATAACATAAAGCGTTTTATGCGGAAGCATGGAACCTTCACGGTTCTACTACTTGTTTATAAAAGCAATGTATTTCACATATTTCATACTTTGTACCCCTGTTCTTCGAAACCTTCGGCCCAATACATCTAGAAGCACTGGCTTTCATCAACCGTCTTGGAAAATGTCGTTATCGGCGCTTATAGATCTGTGTTTCAATGTAATTCACAGCAGTTTTGCAACCGATGTTGACATCAACGAAGACTAGTTGGAGCGCCTCTGAGTAGTTTCCTTGAAGGGGCGCTATATAAATTCCCGAATTCCCGAATGAACTAGTCATCCAAGAAATTATGCTATGCCCTGAGGTATCATAATTTGTACTTCGGGTAAGACAATGTCGTAACACTAAAAGTATTATGATAGTAATAGTAATAATAAAGGTGATAGTGGTAGTAGTGCTTGTTGGTACGACAATAGGTGACTCGTTTATATGCCAAGACACTGATGGACTGTGAGACCATAATTATCAACATTAGGTCATTTTTCTGTCTGTGTTCTGCAACTTCTAGCTTCATGCTTACGGTATAGTTTAAACAGAGTTTATTTTAAATTCGCACTTGCCAAGACATAATCTTCTTTAGTTCTGTCCAGTTCAAAAGTCTCGAAATTCAACGTAATTGAACTGATGGTCGGGAGCGATATCGTGTATATACAGAAAGTATAGGTGTCGTAGCCATTCGGGTAGTCTGGAGACGTAAAAACTCCGTAATCCGTGGTGTAGTTACCTCCGCAATCTAGGTCTGTTGAACATACATGTAATTAAAATTATTGTGAGAGTTAAGTATAAAAAGTCAATTTCGAATTCATAAGAATTCCAAACGTTAAATGTTGTATTTGGCATATATAGAATTTCAATGAGATATTGGTTGAAAGCATAGCTCAGTACTTTTGAAACACGGAAGGTGATAGGTTTAGCCGCTTTAGCGTCAGGCTTGCAATGCTGATTGAAGGTTATTGCGTAGGACGTTGCACATTTTTAAGTGCCATCGAAGGCTGATGCCTGTCCATGACATATATGGCGGCGCTTAAAGTGAGCATAGAATAATTATAAATGATTCACATAGGCAATTACTTTCTACCTACATATGTCTAATAATAATGCATCGTACTGAATATAAATTATTTTAAGTTTAAGAAACAGTAGGGCCTAATGTTCAACAGAGGATTTGCGACTTTATTTTGTAAGCGTCAGTGTAGGCGCGCGAGTAGCCCGTCATCTCCCCGTCTTATCTTCCCACCGACAGCTTATAATCAGTGGTCCTTTTCATAGCTAAGTTCACTTGGGGTCGTAAGTTGAACAGCGATTTCAATATGATATCTTTTCGAAATATCTGTCTGCCTTAATCTTAATCGTAAATTTCAAATTTATAAAGCTAAGTGCAGGGCATCAGCTTGTTCATATCAGAGGGGTTGTCCAGAGATCATCGATGTCCAGTGGAGTTCCAAGTCCGGTTGCCAGACAGACCAGAGACAGGAGGCAGAGCATCTGATTTCTTTGAGGTTTCGTTGAGGACGGGAAAGCTCGGAAGGCAGAGGATAGGATGGATTAGGGTAGGGTTTTTGAAAAGGCGAGACTTCAGTATGGAGAGGAATGCTTGACTGGTGATTTAATAAAAGATCTTGAGGCGATTTACAGTGGCTGGGTGGCGGTATTGTTGTAGAAACTGAGAATATGAGGACTTCAGAGGGAAAATTCGATCCACAGTGCCTCCCTAGCGAACATTGAAACTCCCGACCTCTGGGGTCACAATACAGCACGCTAACCTCAAGACTATGTGCAACATTTAAATATAGCATAAATTTTTCTCTTTATTTGGCTAAAGCATATTTAGCATGAAATGAACGATGAAAGATTCTTAGCATGAGTAAAAGCCAACAGTTCTTTCCAGGATCGCTCAGTTAATTTAATATATTCCACGTTGCGAGCAGGAGTACAATATTTTTCATATTATACAGCGCATAACATGCAGACGTAGAGATTGATTGGGTTACTCACTTTGAGCGTCGATATCACCAATTCCAAACACGAGAAGAATCAAAGCCGAATAATACAGCATCCCTTTATTGAATGCCATCATTTGTAAGAAACTTCTGAAAATACAAAACGAGAATTTTAAACTAAATAGATGTCGTTGTAGCAGCTGAAATGTATAAGAGGATATTGCGCAGAATTTGAGGCCTACCTGTGCTTTAAACCACTTCTTTGTAAAAAGAAAGTTTTATATCGCAAAAGCCAACAATATGCACACCGCAACAGTTAACTGAGTCCTATAGTCTCAAACGAAGCTACATGTAGAACTCGTTTGAAGAAGATCAATCATGTACATGAGTGCTTGGTTATGTTCCTACGTTGACTGAGGTCACAGGCAAATTAGGCGACATACAAGACGTCGCCATATCGAATATCTATATAATCTACACGGAATCTTACAATCACACAATCGTATTATTATATAATCGACTAACTTCCTGATATGAAATATCAGTTTTAGCTAGAAAAACTTTTGGAATCGCTCTGCCATAGAATAGCCTTAGCGTATGATAATGTTGTCTCTTCTGCGGTTATTCAAGATAGTTTAGCTCTTGAACTTGTCAGATTGCTCTCTGACACAAGTAAATATATGAAGTATCTTATCGACATGATTGTCAAGGTATAAGCATTTCAAGATTTAGGCCTACCCTCAGCATCTTATGAGGGGCTATGCGTTGGAACGTGTTGTCTCAAGCACTTGTGAATGATTGTTTAAATGTTCTTAAGAGCACAGCTATGATATCTGAATGCTTACTGGCATGTGGCCACTATTTTTTAATATTTTCAAGCACTTAACATGCCGGCGTAGAGCTTAGCTTGTGTTACTCACTATTAGTAACAGACAGCGTCGATATCACCAAGACTGCAGTCAAGAAGAAACAAAGACAAATAAACCACCATTCATTTATCGAACGCCATAGTTTGGATGGCGATTCTAGAAACACAAAGCGACTAAGTTGAACTGAATAGATTGCTTAGTAATAGCTGGAATGTGTTACAATACTTTGAGCAGCAATTTAATCCTTTTTGCATTCTAAAGCTTGATTCTTTAAAGTAAGGTTATTTGAATAGGCCTAACCAGTCAGTTGAAAATAGTAGTGATGTTTTCCATACGTGTCCGTTCCCAATCGTGGAGACATTTCTTTAAATCTAAGCCATATTGCAGTTCCTATATTATTGTACATTCTTCATATAGAAAATATAACAAGAATTCAGCTATATACCTGCGTTTAATGAGGTCAACAGAAGCCAACTTAGGCTACATGTAAGGTGTCACCATATCGAATATCTCAACATACAGTAATCGACTCAGAATCTTCAATAACTTTTTTATAGAATTAGGTTATTATATTTATAATCGACTAACTTCCTGATTGAAAAACTATTATCAGTTTTGCAAGGCTGATTGATTGCTTGAAGAGCGTGTCGACAATAGCCTCGATTTTAAAGGATTCTTCTATCTTATATAACAGATTCTGAAGCCTTTTGAATCGCTGAGCTATAATGTGACCTCAGCGTATAATAATGATGTCTCTGTTCTGTTGCGGTAGGCCTACTTCAAATCACTTCACCTTTCAAACTTGTCAGATTTGTCACCTAACGTACACATAATATATTCAGTAGGGCCTATCTAAGTGTTCGACACTAATCGACAGTTTAAGCATTTCAAAATTTACACGTTAATTGAGAGAAAATTTAACCAAAACTAAGCTTACGCTGTGAATATTTTTTGACATAATAAGCAACTTGGTTGAGGCTTGTTGTCACAAGCGTGACAATAAAAGGTCATCAGAGTGAACCTCTCAAAAGCGCTACCAACAGGACTATCTAAGGCAGTGCTTCCCAAACTGTGGTCCGCGGACCGGTGCCGGTCCGTGAGACCCTGCTGCCGGTCCGCGACGTGAGTCAAACAAATGGTCAAAATGTCTCAGAATCAAGAAATGGTTCCACCATATTTTCATATAGCCTAAAATTTCCATAAATTAAAAGATTCGTCCTACAAGTAAATGTATTTCAGCCAAAATTGTAAGCGAAAACTAGAAATTTTGCTCTTAACATTTGCGATTTTTTGACCGGCAAAGAAACCGGATGTGACGTATGTCCATCGTCTTTAATAATCTGGTCAGTGCATCCGGGAAGAGAAAATAAACACGTCTGCTTCCACATTCAAAACTGTAAGTGCAATTCTAATATATTATAAATTTGAAAATTATAGCAATGAAAAGTAATAAATATATTAATAAACAGCACTAGCATATATACACACCCGCGCTACTATTAAATAGTAATTTCACTTTGTTTACCCAATTTATAGATGGCGAAGCAAGGCTCAATGGACATATTTCTTAAGAGGAAAAATAGAAATGTGGAGCCAGAAATAGAAACTGATTCTTCAAATTCATCTGATTCAGATAATGCAGACATAAATGAAAGTGAAGCATCATCGTCGAAAAGACTGCGTACTAGCTTCATTCGAAAATACGATTCATCTTATATTCGGTTCGGTTTTGTAGTTAGGCCTACAGATGACGGTTTTGTGCCAAAGCCTCAGTGCGTTATTTGCGGCGAGGTTCTGTCTAACGATGCAATGAAGCCCTCGAACGTCATTAGGCATTTAAATACAAAACATAAAGACAAAAGTTCTAAGCCAAAAGAATTTTTTGAAAGGAAGCGTGAGTAATTCAAGAAAAGTATGGATATTCGTTCTCCTTTGCGTGTAGCACTGTCCACAATCGAACCACGACTTGATAAGCTTGCAAGCAGTAAACAGGTCCACCGTTCGCACTAGCTAGTCACTGTTACTGATTATGATTTTAGTTCAGCTAGCATTAACTTGTTTAACACTTGTTTTATACTTAGAACTGTACTTAAATTTGTTACGTTTTCCTAACAATATCCTCTCCTGCCAATGTTACTAAACAATTTGGTACCAAATTCCAAGATTTGTTATGCATTCTTATTAAATGTTATAATACAGATAATTAAGTCTCATTCTAATATAAAATATAACAGCCATTATATTTTTAAAAGTCATAACAAAAACAATTATTAGACTCGCATTTAAAGAGCAATATAGTCATAGACTTGGCTAAACATGCATTTAAATCAATTTTAATATATATTTGAAGAACTTAGGTGATCGAAGAAGATATAGGCTATAAGCAATAAATTGGGCACCTGTCCTTCAGCTGTCTGAAAAATTCCTGCCGGTCCGTGACACTGAAAAGTTTGGGAAGCACTGATCTAAGGGATTTAAACAGGTTATTTTTAATGTAGGCTTAGAATGTTACTTGGGCCGAGTAAACAGAGATAGTGTGAATGTTCACATGAACACTTACAAAGGGTGGGGCATATAATGCAGGACAGTGGGCGGAGTTCTCGTGCTGGTGTATGGAAGCTGTAGATCTCCCAGAACAGCTTCGATTGACGACCCGGCTATTATAGGCACCAACCGGCAATGACGACTTTCGTAGGCCTATGTATAATATATCGGGGGAAGTTCACCGACGAGTCCCGACCCAGAAGCAGGATCCTGAATTTGATTCTTTCCTCGGGAGCTAGCCAGTACACAATATATGTACATGTATATCTAATTATCACATCATATCATTGAAGAAGTGTATTGGACATTTTCTTAGCAGCGCCTAGAAAATATATAGAGTCGCCAACTTGTGGGATCACCGTGGCACGAAGCGAGCCATTTTTTGTATGCTCAAAGCAAAATTGAATATGCTTAATTACTCAATAAAAACATATCTGCTAGTATTACTAACCTGTTTATTACCTTATCTGTTTAATTAACATATTCTTAGTTATTTCTTTGTTGACTTATTATATCTAACATTTTGTTTTTGTACTACCGGTACCTATCTACATAATTTAATGTCCAGTTACATGATTACATAATAATTGCCCAATGGCTCCTTTGCGTGCTTATTTCTTTCTTTATTTGGTTGGTTGGTTGTATTCAAGCATCTATCTAGCGTATCTACTTACCTACCTAACTACATACGTTCTAAATTACCAATTAGCCAATTGTCGTGTGACTTCCTTACTTATTTACCTATATAACATGCTTCAATTACTCAACTACCAAGGCCTGCTTATCTACAAACTTAACATATACAAAGCAGCAATTATACATGACCTCCAAAATGCAACTTGTATGACTGTATCATATTGGATTTGAAGAATCTTAGCCTAGTAAAATAGCGAGCTTGCTCAATGATAATATACAAAAGATCTTCGCCACTGTCAACTGTTCTGTACTCTGAAATACTATGCTTGTGCCGCAGATGGCTGTGAACAGTTAAGTAGTGTTTAAGGACTTTATGAGTAGACCGCTTGTGAGAAAAGCATTGAATAATATATTCAATGCTTTGTTCATGAGAGGTTTTAACACGACACAATTTTTTAGTCACCTGTCTGAGTCGTTACAAGTGTATTTTACCAGACGTATTTGCAAACTAAAGTAATCAAGCGATCATATTTTGGTATTTCCAGTAAAGACTATCACATCAGCAGAGTAAACATGTAGGCCTACCGCGTTGACTGCTACCCAGTTTTATAATGAAATTACAGTGCTTCAAAGGAATGAACCATAATTTGGTATTTCGAACAAAATATATCACACCAGCAAAGTATGTATTGTATTTACCTCGTTGGCTCTTCCCAGTTTCAATGATGATATAAATGACTTTAAATGGAATACCCTATAATTTTTGTTCTGTCTCTAATCCAATAGCAACCGTCGACTGATATAATATTATTTCTACCATAATTGTGACGCTATAGAAGTCATTAGATTAGAAGTGCGTCTTGAGGATTTAATTACATCTCTGA
Source organism: Aporrectodea caliginosa (assembly GCA_020284085.1). Lineage (NCBI taxonomy): Eukaryota > Metazoa > Annelida > Clitellata > Crassiclitellata > Lumbricidae > Aporrectodea > Aporrectodea caliginosa. The sequence continues at coordinate 95,953 of JACEVL010000759.1, forward strand.
CCATTTGAATTTCGACCAGGCTTGTCGAGTGTATTATGACATTGACCACTTAATTTAGTTCTAGTGACCATCGATTGAGGTTTTGTACATTATGATTACTACTACGGTGTAGACGTCATAAGATGAGATCCCATGATCGCATATGTCTGTTCCATATCTTCACTCCTCATATAGACTCACTGACTAGTAGCCAGTGGCGTAACGAAGGGGGCTGAGGGGGCAGCTTTCAGTGGTACACAGTACTATGACAAGAACGATTAAAAGTCAACAATAAGATTAAAAGGGGCGCAGTCATCAACCCTTGCCCCCGGGCGCTGAAACCCTTCGTTACGCCACTGTCAGTAGCCGTAACGGAACAGTCAGACAGACTATTGTATCTTAATGCTGTTGTTGATTGCACATTCTTCACGACGAAAGCTCTATCTTTCAGACGATCCGTAACACTATGCATCTTTATTTAATTAGAACACCTGTGGCTACTTCCTTATCTCACGCTCACAAACCTCAATAGACTTCATTAACGATTAAGCCTGCAGGCAATTTCAATACGCAAGTTCTTGTTTTCACATAGAGCCTTCGTTTACATTACACAATTACATTACAGCCTATTGCAGATGACACTTCGTCGAACTTCACCGCCTGCTGTCGACTAGCACATAATCCGCTTTTGACGGTTTTCTCAGTGGTTGTTGTGTCTTAGCAGTCCTTCGTAGCATGTCTCAAGGGCTTCATGGCTCATGATTTCATGGCTTTGTCCAGTAAACTGAAAGTTTGGAAAGCGATTTTGCTTTCAAGCGATCACCGATTGATGTCTTGTGCATTACGATCCCGATGCTACAAAGTTTTTCGGATCACGATTAAGACATGTGTAATTGTGATCCAGCCCTCCAAATAAGTATGAGTTGCAATTACAGATGTACAATAATAATGCAAACTTATTCAGTATAGCTAACATTACGCAGGCTGGGCTTATTGAGCCATTCGTCATATTTCCTTATTAACAATAGTTTTTAAAATGCAGGTTTCACACATTTACACTAAGTTTCGACTAATGTTCGAAAAAACTGGTTATCGAAGCATTTATAATAACATCAAATCTTATAGTAACGCAGACAATGTCGCATCACTGGGTTTAGTTCAATGCCCAACGATCTTCTATGAGTAAACTACCAAAATGCTTTCGTGGGTGTTTGTACGATTTCAAGTATCTCTATCTTAATTCAATAAAAGCAGTTGCGACGATTAACTACACTGTTCTCCTGTGTCATTTTTGCTTAGTTAGATTATCATAGATGTGTCGAGCATCATTAACGGGGCCCAAATTTTGATAAGGATTTGCATCATCTTCGTATATATGTATGAAATTTCCCGATTGATCGTTTTGAACTTGAAAATTGTCATACAAAATCACAGATGCAGGCTTTGTAGAATAATCATTCGTGCCTCTTGTCTCCTCCGTAGTTTCACCATCTACAAAAGCACCGACTTCGTATTAAGCCTTGTATATGACTTCTGTGAACTTTCTCAGTCCAATTTGCTTGGTTTTAGAGTTTTTTTAAACCGTAATTCAAAATGTAGTAAGACATTTTATAACACCGTTTAGATATAAACAGCTAGTCTGAATGATTTTGGAGTTCATCAACAACACAACATTAATCAATAAGCAAACAATGTTAATTGCTCGGATAACCAGAATAATCACGAGGGGTGGCTTCCGCAGACATCTAGACCCCAACACATCTAGAGTCCATAGTTGGAAATCTTCTCATTGTAATTCAACTAATACCCATAAACCAATTAGAAAGATCTGCATGAAGATCACATGCAATTATTAATGAAAGATTTTCTACATTTAATCTAGGCTATAAAGAGTAATCTGAATAGCTATTTAAAATTGTACCATTATTTGCTTGTGTTTGTCTGTATCTCCGGATCATATAAATTGCTGCCAGTACGATATATCCAAGGATACTGCTCACCAAAAACGTTGTGACCACAATGAATGGGACATCATCTACACAATATTCAATATGAAATATTTATATAATTAAGAACGAGGCCTACTTAATATCCACGATGCTATTGGTGAAATGACTAGGCTAAGAATTGTAGAACTCATGCCTATAATATATGGCGCTGTTAATTAAGATTAATTTCTGTCTAGTATTCGTGAACATCATTTAAATGCGGCCATTATGATTTTCGAATCATGCCTGTAATATATGGCGTTTCCAGCTGTTCACTAAAAACTATACATAGATTAATCTTAATTAACATGACGTCCAGTGAATGTAAAGAAATATGTCAAGAGTTGTTGCGTGTTTTAAAAGGAGCATAAGTTTACTCTTACATTTTCTAAAGATCGATACCATTTAAGCCCCCCAAAGTTGCGGCTTCTATGGTGGCGATGTTTTCCTGCCTCTCGTAATTCATTGTATAAAGTCATAGATATATTTTATTACAGTATTTGGGAAAACGAATAGAAATTGCGACTTCTTTTTGCATTTTAGATGTAACAATAGTAGGCAGTTATGAAAGATTACCCGGCTGCTCACAGATGTTTGCGGCTGTCTCGACTGTAGTCACTGGGGGAAAAGACATTCAACATAGCCTTTTACGTTGATATCACAAAAAGCATTTGAACAAAAGCGAAACTAGACTTTAACAAACCCATACAGTATTACATAATAATTATGTTATTTTCATTTCTTAAAGTGGCTAATACGTTCTTTGTGTTGCAGATACATATTAAAAGTAAAAGTTGAATTAATTTAACTTGAATTTAAGAATAAAACCAACGCTATTATCTTACGAAGATAAATATAATGTGTTGCAATGAATAGCTTAATGGTTGAACTATTGGTGTCTGACTTATAAAACAAAGCATTAGCATTGTAAAGCAATTGGTCACGGAAAATCACTGTAAATTAATAACAGATCAGCAAAGTGGGGCGTTTAAGTTGACTGATTTCAAATATGATTATTAGGCAATTGATCGTCACGAAATTAGAATGATGCTGCAAATGGAAATAGGACTCCAAATACCATATAATTTTGAATTTCGGTCATACGATATACAATTATACATCAATATCTTTAGAGAAAAATAGCGGAATTTAAACTAGTGCAATGATATAGCGAAACCTTAAAATATAAGAAAATATAGATTTGTTTACACTTAGACCTAGAAACTAAATATAGCTAAGTTAGATTTAGGTTTGAAAATGAGTTCATGAAATGTTTTTATTATGAACCATGGTAACATTTTTACCAGAGGTAGTTGTTGTAGACGTGGTCGATATCTTTGTGGTAGGCTTAGTGGTCGAGATCTTTGTGGTAGGCTTAGTGGTCGAGATCTTTGTGGTAGGCTTAGTGGTTGAGATCTTTGTGGTAGGCTTAGTGGTCGAGATCTTTGTGGTAGGCTTAGTGGTCGAGATCTTTGTGGTAGGCTTAGTGGTCGAGATCTTTGTGGTAGGCTTAGTGGTAGGTTCTGAGACAACAGTCAGAAAACATATTCATGATGAAAATACTCTCAGCGATTTATTCTTAATACCACTTATCTTTCAGTTATCGTTGACAGTTTTATTATTTGTAATTGCCTTTCATAGTATGGTCTGATTCTGCACTTCCGATTATCTTGAATTAGTTTGTTGTGGTAAGACCGAGTAAATTATATTGAATAGCTTATAAAATTTTATTTGCATACAAGAAGTTCTTAATACTACTACTGCTGCTGCTGCTGCTGCTGCTGCTGCTGCTGCTGCTGCTGCTGCTGCTGCTGCTGCTGCTGCTGCTGCTGCTGCTGCTGCTGCTGCTGCTGCTGCTGCTGCTGCTGCTGCTGCTGCTGCTGCTGCTGCTACTACTACTACTACTACTACTACTACTACTACTACTACTACTACTACTACTACTACTACTACTACTACACAAGTCCGTTCATCAAAACAGTTGAAGTCTTAGTTATGATCAGAGAAAGATGACCTGGTTGAACAATAATTTCTCTGAGAAACAAGAACAAGTATTGTGGTTGGCCAAAGTCAGTTCTTTCTTTATCATGAGCTTGAACTTGAAAATATTCTTTGCTTGACTGCACAGTGGCTTATTATGGAGATCAAGCATGGTTGGCTTTGTGATGCCAACAAGGATACCAATTCGGTCTGTAGAGATATTCATAAGGATCTAAGAACATACCACTGTATAATTCTGTATATGCAGCGAGTAGTATACCAGTTATGACGCCTTACTAATACCATTTACATAGTCAGTGAGAGACACAGTAGATTGATTCTACTAGAATCAAGAAAAGCCATCTCACCAATATCATTGATAGAGTTAATCAGTTCAAATTTGTTTAGTTTCTGTGGAGTCTCCACTGGCAGAAATGGATTGTTCAATGGACTAAAGAGAAGTTTGTTGACCGCCATTCAAATCTGCACTTCCTCAAGGGCAGTAGGATTTTATTAAGTAAATTTTGAAGTGGGTCCTCTGTATCTATAGGGATGAATTATTGTAGTTTATCGTGTAGATTAGTAGAATGCTTGACATTGATTGGATAATGGATATACTTGGGGCGCACAACAGAACGCATAGCCTAGTGCCTAGTTAGCACTCCATGATAGAGTCAGTTACATTGTAGCCAGCGAATACGTGTGACCGGACTAGCGCGAATAAAGTTAATGCACAACATCTACACGTTGGCCATTACCCACACCTAAACATTAGTTCCTGAGCCGGTCCACTCTCTGAGCTGAACTCTATTCAATTGCTTAATTAACTTAGTATTGACCTAATGAAATTATAATGAGATAAACCTACTTGAGATCTTGATAAAGAAATACATGCAACGAAATCCTATTCTAGCCCATCCGTACAACAGTAAAAGAGTCATACCGTCTGAAGTAACGGAATACTGAAGACTAAATCCGCTGTAGACAACTGAACTGTCTCTACGGAACCATATCAACACTTTATTGCAATTGGTGATGGGAGCTAGCTCTGGTAGATCTGAACCACAGAATTTTGGCGATATGTAGCTGGAATCATCGCATCTGATCTATACACAACATTTATTTAGGCTTATAATTTCGAAACGTTACAAATGGTAAAAGCACAAAGTATTAAAACTATGTCGTGCATTAGTGTACATCAACATAAAAATTATATTTCGACGTCTGCGTTGCTGCAGAGTGTTGACAGCATATTTCGTTGACGCTGCGATTAGAAAGAGGTCCTTCACTTGGGAGAGTAATTATATTTTGAAATGTGTAACCAAATGCATCTCACAAGAAACGAAATATTCAGTCCCTTACCTGAACCCAGTCATATTTGCAATCCGAATGCGATTCCAAATGAAAGGCTTCAAAAGTCAATGTAAATGAACTGGACTCTTGTGCCCAAATTGAATACGTGCAATTCTCACTGTTGCTGTAATTCTGAAAGTAGTTTGGCGATGAAATATCTCCAGACGGTGGGTCAAATACGGTTTTACCGCAACCTGGAAACCATGATATAGTTTAGTTTCAGATTCCTCTGGCAATTGTAGCCTATTGTAGTTGATCATTTATAAAGCGCTTCTCATAGCATAAGCCTTTCAGAAGCACTCCCGGTGCGAGGTACTCCGAGAGAAAAGGAAGGTTGTAAGGTGAGAGAAAGTGGTAGAGATGCTACCAGAGAGGACTGTAGAGCGTAGAGATGTGAGAGAATCGAGGAAGGCGAGCTATAAGTCTGGCAGCAGCATTCAGCACGGACTGAACATTAAATAGACGAACCTTGGGTTATCCAACAAGAAGAGAATTGCAATAGACAATTCGAGAACAGAAAAAAGCATAGAAAATTGAGGTGAAGGTAGAGTATAAACAGATCTGCGAATAGCCCCGAGACGCCGAAGTTGGAAGTTATAAGAGCGGGTAAGCTTGGATATGTGTTCAGTGAAGGTTAGAGTGCTAGCTAGGGTGACACCCAAGTCACGGACACTAGATGAGAATGTGAAATGCGGAAACTTTCAGAGAGTAAGGTATATTCGCGTTTCAGGAGTTGTTGCGGTGTGTCAGACCAAATAAGTTGGGTTTTCGAAGAATTTAAAGAAAGGCGATCAGAGGACATTCACATATAAAGATGTTGGGAAAGATTGTCAACTAGACTCTATATGACTAGCAAGAAGGATTTGAGCAGAAGGGGGCCCATGGATAATCATACACCTTGACATCATATTGTTTCGGCGCAACAATTGAACCCATGTATATTAGTGTGTTCAGAAAAAAATAATTTTTTAAGAATCTCATGCATAGGGGCTTAAAATGTGACATTTATATACACAACATACCTAGAGAAATCCTACATCAATATCTCAATGGCAAGTGACCTCTCAAAGAGATGTAAATTCTTGAAATATAGTGAACGATATTGATATTAGTGACGAACGTAGTTATTTGTTAAAAAATAGTTATTTGCTATTTTCCAGTGTTTCCAATCAATGTTATTGTTAATACTCTTCCATCTAATAACTACAGTAAGGATGAACAGTCTGTGTCTGATTGTTGACCCACTATTTGTGGCTAGCTTGGACAGAACAAATACCACGCCACATCAGGCAATGCACATAGTTGGCAGTAGGTATCAATGTTAACGATCTGACTATGTGCACAACTTCAGTGTATGAGGCTCTTAAGAAGACCTGTTCCTCTATCGAACAAGGTGTTAGAGATTAATTCTACCCTAAGCACCCCTTGTTGTTCGTTTTAATGGCACGTTGCCGCCAGAATGATGATGATTGCAATATGTCTGGCATAGGAATTGATAAGCTTCTAGCCATTCCAAAACTGCCTGGCTCTGGAACGGGTGGCCTGATGGGGAATAAATTTGTTGAAATCCTCAGAGAGTAGGAAGGTATTGTATTGTATTTGAACACTTGTTATAGCGCCTCAACCAGATTTCCCATTCAGAGGCGCTCCCGACTACTGCTGTAGTCGGAGTTTCACGCCGAAGCGCATGAGCAATTGCGAGTGAAGGACTTGCCCAGGGTCCCTACGCGACGGCTTTGAGGTGGATTCGAACCCGCAACCCTCCAGCTGCAAGGCACCGAACATACCCCAAACCACCGCGCCCCAGTATATTGTGTTGTGTTGTGTGTTGTATTGTACTCCACGTTTATAATGCGACCGAGCCACCCGCAGTAAAGATCCGAGAAATTAATCTCTGATAAACCGACCCGACCGGGAAGCGAACCCGGGGCGCCGGCGCGGCGAGCGGGCACCAACCCACTCGGCCACTCAGGATCCTTAAAGGAAGGTGTGTCAGAATGGCTGCCTGGGTTGTCCACAGTGGTGCAATAACCGTTATTCATGAGGCCTTTGACAAACGACTACTATTCGTGGCTTGTAGATACATTATGTTTGAAATAATAAATTGCAGCATCAATTTCTGGTTTATTATTTATCTCCTCTGGGCCATAAATGCACTTTTTGCCAGGTTCAAAAATCAGTGGCCACTCAGGCTCTCGTAGACCAAAGCAACTTTGTCCGATGTAGTAAGGATACAAAAGGCTGTTCCTTGACTGACAGTGAGAAGATGTTGCTAGAGCAGAACAAGTTGTAGTTCAGTTTCTGTGGGCGCAGCTGAGTAGAGACAACCAGCCACGACAAGACTACTTAGATTTCCTAAAGCTGTCTTGTTGCATTTGATTAGGCCAATCGTATTGGTGATGGTGACAGCATCCACTTCAGTCCACTCGGTGCATATCACCATGTCAGGTCGATGGCGAAGGACATATATTGCTTGATACTTCTTTTGAAAGATACTTCTTTTCAGACAGCAGTCCTAGATGAATGCCAAAGAACTGCATGCTATGAGAAGGATCTGCCTGTTTACCATCACCCTGTATGTAAAGGCATGGTTCATTCCACCCATCACATGTTGTGATGCTCCTTACAATGACCTGTGCATGCTACAGAGCATGAAAGCATTCACAGGATTGATAGCCAGGTCGCAGAAGTAGCCTTTCATAAAATGAAAGGCCATCTGTGGTATATCAGTGAAGATTTGGCAGGATTGTCACTTCTTTCTGACAAGGTCTTTGCCCACAATAAGGAACGAATGGTTTCCGCATTATACATGCCACAGAACAAAATAGATTAACAAGAGTTGATCCAAAACCATCAAGACATTTAAGGAGAAAACTTTATCTGAGTTCGTGACACCGAGTTCGATGCATCTATTTACTATCTCAAACGCGGTTCTGTCTTCTGATCCCGAAACGGGGAATAGCCGAGAAGAATACCGACATGCCAAAGACACTGTTATTAATGACTGTGCTGAGCGTGCGGTAAAGTTGGCAACTGACTTCAACTTGGCACTCAGACATGATGAGCAGCCGAACACCACCGAAAGCAGATGCCTACTGCTCCACCCAAAAAGATCTTCACTCTTCAGTGACAGTTGGACAATAGACATTTTTTTAATACCAGAAACACAACCACTACAGTTGTATTGTTGTATAATAATAATAATAATAAATAATAATAATAATATCTTTTCTTTAATAAGCGCCTGACAAACGCACTGCGCTGTACATTTACATGTTATGCAATTTAAATCTTAACTACTAACAGAACAGACAGCCTGCAGTACACGGTGCTAATAGCAGCCTACAAAGCATATCCGCCCAACGGGGGTTCGAACTCGGTACCTCTCGGTCTCTCTGCCAGATGTTATCCAATGCGCTATCGGGCCCCCAACAGTCATAACAGATTACTCATTTAATAGTACTGTAACATATGTAGTTTGTAATACTGTATTCTGTATTTTGTTACAGTAACTGATACAATACATTAATTCACTGATTTTGTCAATTTTTAAGAAAAATTGCACTTTTTGCAAACTTCATCAGCTTTGAGCTGTCACTTAACATGATCCCAGAGCCATAAGATTTCACTGAGTTGCTTATAACACCAAATGTCACAAATCCTGAGGGTATGCAAGATGAAAATGTGAAATTATTTTTTCCCCATGTACCAGTTGAACACCCTAATGTATATAGCACTTAATTGAAAATCTATTTTAACTGGACATGAATCTAAGACGGTCGTTTTACCTATTATTTTGCTTAATCTATGCAACTTGAAACTGATGCTTTATCATCTAACATTTTGAATTGCATTTGAACTTACATTCGCTAAGATAGAGTCCTTGCAAAACTTTCATGTTTTTGCTGGCCTCATAAATATAAATACGGTTTTAGTAACAGAAAAATTGTCAGGTTACAAGAAAATCTATTATTTTAAAATATTATTTAAGGAAGCTAATTACTCAAAAGTGTAGACTACACCTACATCAAGGGATCTAATAGGGCATCTGCTACGGAAATCTCAGTTCTTTAACAGGTGCTTTAAATACGTGACTATTTAACTGAGTAGGAAAAAAGGAAATGTTATACCGAGTGAAATTAACTGTATGTGCAATTGTGCATGCAAGAGGACAGGCCAATACAATGCCAAGCACCATGGACTCGATTTGATGTGCGACAGGTCGGGATCGTGAAGTGAACAAAACGCAACGATCACCTACCTGGCCGACTCGATGACTGATCAAAAGCTACTAATTTATGCCGACAAATGAAGCATGTTCTATCAGAAGGATACTGAATGGAATTCGCTCCGCAATCGAGCAAGCCAATGCAGTATTTCCTGAAGTCATTCAACAACTATTGATATCTTGAGAATGCTGGTCACAAATTGGGCAACATTGTTTCCGGTCGAGATGCACGGGTGGCACTGAACGGTGAGCAAATGGACGCCGGAAACTGGGGCGTTAAATAAACTTACAGATTGCCCAGCATTAACAGTATCTGGCCCAGCTGATAGAATCTGGAGCTAAATAATTACAGAATGGCAGCAACATTGAGTATTCCACACTCAATGTTGCTGACCTAGGCTTCTTAAACAGATACCAGGTTGAAATCATAGCAATGTCTAAACATATTGAGCCCTAAGTAGCCTATTATATGATTATATGTACAATTTTATAGCATTTGACTGTCCTGATCAGCTCAATAAATGATGTATGTTTATTATCATGAATATTCTTATCTTATCTTATCTTATAAAATTCCATTCCACTTTCACAAGAACTCCAATGCTAAATGGCTGACCTAGGATTTCAATGAGATACTAAGCTAAAAGCGTAGCCCAGTACAATGAGTACATTTGAGACACAGAAGGCGATTGGTTTAGAGCCAGCATTGCAATGTGGATTGTATGACTCCGAACAAGCCATAAAGGGATATTGTGTTGGCACGCACACGTCTTTCGTGTCATCGATCACCTACATCGGCTATCTCTCTTGGCTCGTAATCAACTAAAGGTCATTGTTCTCATCTACTCATCCTCTTCTGGTTTAGCCCCAAAACACCTCTGGGTTCAAAAGTTCATTAAAGTAGGCCTAATGTCTAATGGAAGCAATGGATTATCGACTTGTGCGTGAAGGCGGGTAGCAACTTAAATCTCTCGCCGTCTAATCTTCTCCCCTTCATACATACATATGCCTACATAAATTCATACATACATACATACACACATATATATGCAATTACAGTGTAAGTAATTGGATCCGAACTCGATAGCTGAGTTGGCTTAAGGGTCATAAGTTGAACAATAATTTTGCAAATGTCTATCGGTCATGGCAAAGATTTAAAGTTTTAAACCCTTAACATCAGCTTCTGCGTCGACAGTCTTGGGCGCTGACCTCAAGACTATGCGCACCCTTCACTCTTCATGATATGCTTTAAGCATAAGTTATTTAGCATAAAATGAACGAGGAAAGATAACATCGGCTAGAAGTAGAGCTAAGACTTTCTATTAACGATGTGTTCTAATTAATTTAATTTACTCAACGTTAACGGGCATGTGGACAAAATTTTAATAGTCTTTAGCGCTTAACATTTAATTGAGGTTACTCACTTTCAGCGTCGATTTCAGCAATACTAGAAAGAAGAAGATATAAAGCCGAATAAAGCAGCGTCCATTTATCGAATGTCATCGTTTGTAAGAAAATTCTGAAAATACAAAACGAGAAACTTAAATTAAATAGATGCCACTGTATCAGCTGAAATGTGGACAAGCTACTATAGGTCAGGTATTAATCGAAATATTTGATCCTTTCAAGTAAGGTAAATTGAGTAAAAATAGTCAATCAGTTTTAAAACAGTAGCCGTAAAAGAAACTGTAGACTATGGAGAAACCATTTCTTTTAGCATGAACCATATCCCAGTCTCTACACTCTATATGCATTGTGCAGAAACAGAACGTTATGCAGAGAACAAAATGAAAAGAACCCGATATACATGTATGTCAGACATTTGAGGCCTACCTGTGCTTGAAACGACCTCTTTGTAAAAATATTGTTACACTGCAACACCAGCAATATGCAAACAGCAACAGTTGCATCAGTTATAGTCTCAAATGAAGGTAGAACTCATTAAACAAAGATTAATCAAGTACATAACGTGCTTGGCTATACCTGCGATGACTGAGTTCCACAGAGGCCAAATTACATGCAAGGCATCTCGATATTGAATATCTACATAATCTACACGGAATCCTACAAGTATACAATCTTATAATTGTAAAATCGACTAAGTTCCTGATCGAAAAATTATCAGTTTTGCAAGGTTGATTGCTTACTGCAAGAGTATGGCGATAATATCTTCGATGTTAAATTATCTATCTTATCTAGTAGGGCGTTTAGAATCACTGAACCACCGTTGAATAGCCTCAGCCCATAATAATGATGCCTCTACTGCGGTTCTTCAAGGTACTTTAGCCATCTAACCCCCGCACATCAAATCCATGATCTAATCGACAGATCAAGATTAAAACGTTTCAAGATTCACTCGCTCATCGAGAATAAATGTAACCACAAGGGCTTACATTGTTTTTCTTTTGCAACCCACCCAGCACTTAGGAGATCGCTATCTGTAAAGCTATTACCGTATGTTATTGTAATTGAACAATTGTAAGACGCCACTCGTAGATTCAGAGGCGCTTCCGACGCAAGTCAGTGATACCACAAACAGATAAGAATAGTCTTAAGGTATTTCCGAAAAGGGGGGGAGATTAAGGCTGAGGAGATCGAGCCGCGGAAGATGATTCCAGCCAGAGGGGCCGACATAAGCAGAGCTTCTGGATTGAGCAGTGGCACCGAGCATGCGGGTTACAATCAGAAAGCCTCTGGAGGCCGAGCGGAGAACGGAGCGACCATGGAGTGAAAGACTGAGGTACATAAGGTTTGAAGGTAAGAATGAGCTACCCCGACCAGAGAGTTGCGCATTAAGTGTCAACTGTTTAAGATACAAACCGGAATCAATAGACTACAAAATATTCAGTTTGAACAGTCAGCTCTAGTGAAAGATTGAGTTGCCTCAATGATAATATTCCAAAGATCCTCGTCACTGTCACGTTTTGTTCTGTACTCTGAAATAATATTTATTATACATGTGTCCATTATGGCTGTAAACAATAAGGTAGTGTTTGAGGACTTCATGAGTAGACCACGCGTGAGAAAAGAATTGAATGTCAATTCAATCAATCAATCAATCAATCAATCATAGAATTTATATAGCGCCTCTTCAAGGGCTCTACTCAGAGGCGCTCCCAAGCCAGGCCTGATCATACAGAAAAGTCTTCAATTGGGCGTAGAAGGAAGCCAAGTGACGATGTTGTGAAGAAGTTTCAATACGTTACAATTCAGTCAACTCACTGAGTTGTTAAAAGTTATTTTTACTACGTATTTGCAAAGTAAAGTAACCAACCGATTGTATGCCTGTATTTTCTACAAAACTATCACATCATCAGAGTATTTATTTACCTCGTTGACTGCTTCCTATCTTCTATGATGACATAACAGAACTTCAAATGGACTGGCCCATAATTATGTTCTGCCTATGATCCAATAGCAAACGTCGACTTTTATACTCACACTAAGTCTTTAACTGTGACACTATATAAGCCATCAGTTCACAATAGATTAGATGTGCCTTTATTATCGGATTAAATGGTGTCTGACTCACCAGATTTCGCAAATCGAATAGAGTATGATATTGACTGCGATTGTTCTTTCAGCAACCATCGATTGGTGTTTTATGGATTATGATCACGGAGATGTAGAATCACTAGATTAGATCAGGTCAGATTAGATTAGATTTCATTGGATTAGATCAGGCTCGAATAGATTTATTACCAAATCAAGTATGAGACCAGATTCAGGGTGTCGATGTGGGTCTGGCAGAGAGTATACGTCTGCGTACTGGGAAATTATTTATCGCCCTGTCCCATATCCATTGCTTTCGGACCGGAGGTAAATTGACTGTTCCCTCCGCAACGTCAGAGTAGGCCTACAGCTTATAGTTTCACTGCTAAGATGGCTACTTTCTGCGACATAATTTTGTTTTGTAACATGCCTGGGTCACCAATTACTGTTACAGTAATAATATATAAATGAAACGACCAAAGCCTACGTTGATGACTGCGTTAATTTTAAGGTAGCCTGATATATTATCAGAGCCTCCATAAAATTAGGTCCCGAAACCATATGAAACCATTTTAATAATAATAATAATAATAATAATAATAATAATAATAATAATAATAATAATAATAATAATAATAACAAGCAGCACGTTGGGGACGAGAACCTTTAACGCAGTTCTATAATAGTTTCTTAGAGCCTGAAGGATCATTTCTACCTCGGGCGAAAAAAATAAAAATAAATAATAATAGTAATAATAATAATAATAATAATAATAATAATAATAATAATAATTACCCTAATTCCGTGGAGTGGTGGACGGGCCTTATTATGGGATGCGACTGTGGTGGACACGATGGCCGCCTCATACATCTCGGAGACAGCGGCCGCTGCTGGTGGGGCGGCAGAGATTGCCGCCACAAGGAAGCACGTCAGGTACTCAGAGCTGGAGAAGAGATATACCTTTGTGCCTGTCGCCGTAGAAACATTCGGTCCCCTCAACAGCGAGGGCCTCGACGTCTTATCGGAGACCGGACGCCGACTGTCGAATACTACTGGCGACACTCGCGAAACAAGCTTTCTTTTTCAAGGCCTTTCAGTGATGATCCAACGCTTCAACGCAGTGGCTTTTCAGGGCACCATGTCAAGGCTGCCAGGATCCGACGAGCGGCGAATCCTGAACAGATGATAACTGATGTCTCGTCACATAATAATAATAATAATAATAATAATAATAATAATAATAATAATAATAATAATAATAATAATAATAATAATAATAATAATAATAATAATAATAATAATAATAATAATAATAATAATAATAATAATAATAATAATAATAATAATAATAATAATAATAATAATAATAATAATAATAATAATAATAATAATAATAATAATAATAATAATAATAATAATAATAGAGATTTGAGTGCCGTAGTCTGGTTCCTGCAAACACCTAGAGCCCAACCAGCATATTCCGAATCCAGAATCCATACTTGGAACTCTGCTCATTGTAAATGCAACTAATATCTGTAAACCATTAAGAAAGATCTGCACGTTGTGTCGTAGCAGTCCTTCGCAGCCTGTGTTCTAGCCTCAACTCTCAAGGGTGTCATGGCTCTTGATTTCATGGCTTTGTCAAGTAAGATGCAAGTTTGAAAGCGATTTTGCTTTTAAGCGATCACTGTTTGATGTCTTGTGCATTACGATTCCGATGCTATAACGTTCTACGGATCAGGATTAAGATGGATGTATATCAATGGAGAGTCCGAGCAGCCTTCGTAAAGAGATGCTTTAGAAATCGCGATTTCAATTAAATATTGTACAAAGAGTTCTAACATGCGCTAGAAACGATAAAAGACAAAATTAATGCATTGAATAAGAAGTACCTTCCAACAATAATAGTTAACTCAGCAAACAATCTGAGGATTTTCGGAGAAGCAACAGTTGCGTCTAAGCAGGAACAATTTGCTGTGTTTGAATGTAAGCCAGTTTATAGGCATCAAGGCTCAGCCACTACATTATTTTCACTTTGGTGGTAACGATTGCATAAGCAGCTATTCACTGCATTAAGTAACTTTCTGTCCTTTTCGAAGGCTTTCTAAATATGTCTATATGTGCATAATTATGGACGTACGTAGGCCTACATACGTACGACGTACGTGTATATTCATATATGTGTATATACATGTACATACCTATCTATCCTTCTATCATTTATCCATTTTCATCTATCTCTTTCAGTCCGTCTAGGCCTATCTATGTGCGTAGGTATAAAGCTTCTTAGTTGTAGTAAATAAGGAAATGTGTATCCCGCATACATTTTTTATGATTTTTAAAGATAAATAATTATATCGGTGATCCATGTACAATTGTACATTGTTGTACAAGAACTGTATTTTATGGTATTTCCTTTAATCAGATCTAATGGCCGTGCGATTATACAACGCCCACGCTTAACATCATAAAGAAAGCAACGACCATCAATGCATAGAAAATAAGTCTCGATATAACTTTACATGTTTAATGTGCAACAGTAAAAAAAACGACTATTTATCTGTCATCTTGTTCTTTGCTGCCTTTTCATCGTATAATTATACGCTTTAGAATTTGTACAGAGTGTTCGAGCATCACTCCACAAATGATTACGAGACCTAAATACTATTATGCTTTTATGCTATCATGGTAGCATGTCTTAGGTCATTATTCAACCTGTGGTATCGGTGTAGCTAAATTTGACGTTTTATAAATTCCCAGGATTTTCCATTCTACTTCCTGAATCAGTTTCGACACAATAGATTCCAAGATCTAATGCGCATTAGCTAAAATCGAATCGCGCACAGTTATATTTGCACACTTTGAGAAGACCTACACTTGAACCGCCCAATTAGTAATCAGCGGTCCAAATAAGTATGAGTTGTAATCACACATAGACGATAATAATACAAACTTACTCAGTATAGCTAATTACGCAGGCTTGGCGTATTAAGCTATTCGTCATATTTTTTATAAACAATATTTGTAAAAGCAGGTCTCACACATTTTCAAGAAGTTTACACTACAGTAACTGTTCGAAAAAACATTTATTCTAAACATTTCTAGTAACATCAAATCTTATAGTAACGCAGACAATGTCGCATCACTGGTTTCTGTTGAATGCCCAACGATCTCCTATGCGTAAACTACCAAAATGCTTTCATGGGTGTTTGTGCGATTTCAAGTTAGAAGCTCTATTTGAATTCGTTGAAAGCATTTGCGACGATCAACTACAGTTCTCCTGTGTCATTTTTGCTTAGTTAGATTCTCATAGATGTGTTGAGGATCATTAACGGGGTCCAAATTTTGATAAGGATTTGCATCATCTTCATACATATGTATGGAATTTCCCGACTGGTCGTTTTGAACTTGAACATTGTCATACAAAATCACAGATGCACTAGGCGTTGTAGAATAATCATTCGTGTCCTTCGTTTCCTCCATAGTTTCAGCATCTACAAAAGCCGTATTAAGCCTTGTAACTGACCGTTGCAAACTTTTTCAGTACAATTTGCTTGATATTCTAGATATTTTTAGACTGTAATTGTAAATTCAGTAAGACATTTTTAAAGCACCATTTCGATAGAAGCAGCTAGTCTGAATGATTTTGAAGTTCATCATCAACACAACGTTTATCAATAATTATCAACAATGCTGATTGCTGAGACAACTGGAATAATCACCAGCGTCTGGCACCTGCAAACAACTTGAGCTCAACAAACATATTCCAAATCCAGAGTCCATACTTGGAACTCTGTTCATTCTAATGCAACTAATATCTGTAAACCATTAAGAAAGACCATTAAGAAAGATCTGCACGAAGTGCACACACAATTATTAATTAAGTATGTTCCACACTTTTCTTAGAAGACTTAGATTATGAAGAGTAGGCATCTAATCTGAATCTTTATTCAAAACTCTACCATTTGTTGATGGTCTTTGTTTGTATCGCTGGAACATATAAAATGCTGCCAGTAAGATATATCCAAGGATACAGATCGCCAGAAACGTTGTAACCACAATGAATGGGACATCATCTACATAATATTCAACATAAAATATTTATATTTGTTAGAACGAGACCTACATAATGCTATTGTTAAAATAATCAAGAATTCTATAACCCATGCATATTATATGGCGCTGTTAATTAAGATTAATAAAATTAATGTATAGTTTTAATTAATATCATTTAAATGAGGCAATCCTGATTTCCAAATCATGCGACCTGCCGCCTAGTGAATGTAGAGTTGCTGCTTATTTTAAAAAGGATCATAAGTTGACTCTTACATTTTCTAATGTTCTAACATTTAAGCCCCAAAGTCTTGGGGGGAGGGGGTGATGATTTGCTGCGTCTCGAAAATTATCGTGTAAAGTCGTAGGTATATTTTGTAACAGTACTAGAGAAAAACGAATAGAAAGCGTGGCTTCCTTTTGCACTTAGATGCTACACTAGTATGCATTGCAGTAATGAAAGATTACCCGACTGTTCACATATGCCTTCGTTTGTCTCGACTGTAGTCACTGGAAAAAAGAAGGCAAGCGCACGTGAAAGGTAGCTTTCTACGGTGATATCAGAAAAACATTAAATTTTGAACTAAAGCGAAACTAGACTTTAACAAGTCCATAGTAGTATTACATATATGTAATGTTATTTTCATAGCTTATAATTGCTAACACGCTATTTGTGTTGAAGATGCAAATTTAGAGTAAAAGATGAAAATATTCCACTTCACTTTTATAATAAAATTGGTTCATTGAAAAAAATAATCTTGCGAAGATAAATTTGAATTTGTTGAGCTGATTCCACTGCAAAAAAGGAGTTAATGGTTAAACTGTTGATGTCTGATTAATTCATCAGAGCACCGGTGTAGTGATGCAGTCTGATAGGCTAAAATTAAATCTATGAAGAAGCAAATTCTTTCCGGATCACGAGAAATGAATCGCAGTTGAGAAAAGTGTGGCGCTTAAGTACAATATTTAAATTATTAGGCAACTAGTCATCACGAAGGCAGACGCTGTAAACGGAAAAACTAAATTAGCTAAGTCAGATTAAGGCTTTAAAAATGAGTTCATATTATTGTGAGCGATGGTAAACTTTTACCAGACACAGTAGTTGCAGAAGTGGTCGAGCTTTGTGTTGTAGACTTCGCAGTGGACGGGCTCTTCGTGGTAGTGGTTGTGGCCTTCGAGGTGGTAGTGGTTGGGGCCCCTGTGTTGGCCTTTGTGGTAGTGGTTGGGGCCTTTGTTGTAGACGTTGTGGTCTTTGTGGTAGACTTTGGCTGTGTAGTCGCTGCAGTGCTTGACAAATTCGTAGTATCTGAGATTATAGTTGGAAAACTCATGATCAAAATACTCTAAGCGATTTAGTCTTGCTAGCAGTGATTTTTCAGTTAGCGTTGAAACTCTTTATTATACAGTCTGATTCTGCACTTATGATTGTCGATTTAAGTTAGTTTTACATGTGATAAGACCTAGCAAGCTATGTTCAAAGAGTATGAAATTGTATTTGCATACAGGAAGTTATTACTATTGTTGTTGCTGCTATTATTATTATTATTATTTATTATTATTATTATTATTATTATTATTATTATTATTATTATTATTTATATTATTATTATTTTGTTTAAACCCGAGGAATCAAGGATCCCTAAGGTGGCCTAAAAGTCCGGAGACTGCTGGAGAAGACTATTATTCTGGAATGGTGTTGTTGTTGTTATTATTATTATTATTATTATTATTTATTATTATTATTATTATTATTATTATTATTATTATTATTATTATTATTATTATTATTATTATTATTATTATTGCCATCTAACCCTAGAGCTTAATTTTCGGCTGGGGTTTACGCTTAATCGAAATTTAAAGGCGTTTCAACTTTGCAATTACCTCATTCCTCGTCTGGGGCGTAGGCTGTAAACCGTTGGCTTCACTGGGGGGCATCCCATAGAGGACGTACCCTGGTCTTCCAAGAACCGCCGAAAACAGACGGGTATGTTATTATAAATACTGGTTGAACAATAATTTGTCTGGGCAACAAGAACCAGTATTATGGTTGGCCAAAGCCAAAATTTTCTTTATCATGAGCTTCAATTTGAAAAACATTGTTGCATGACAACATTGGGGTTCATATGGAGATCAAACATGGTTGACATTGTGGTTCCATGCAAGAGGACGGGCGTGATATTCGCTCCGCAATCAAGAAAGGCAGCGCAGCATTACTGGCATAGTTAGTCAAAAAAATCGATAACTTGAGAATGCAGGTCACAACCTGTGCAACAAAGCTGAAAAGGATTGGATTTTGGTTGAGAAGCATAGATGCAAATGCAGTAATCAAGGCACTGAACGGTGAACAAATGAACGACGATTACTGAGCACTGTGAGGAGTTATGTACAGATTGTCCCGCATTAACTGTATCTGTCGCAGCTGATAGAATCTGGAGCTAAATAAGTTCACATAGAGTGCAGTAACAGGTAATTCCCTTACACACTTTCCCGAGTGACGAGGTGCTGACTACAGTCGCATTATCGCTACTTAGACAATTCTTCATCAGTCTTTGCTAACGCAAGGCGTTGTGCAAATAAATGTAAGTACTTACGTTTTCTTCAGCCTAAACCAACTCAAGATAAATTACGGTATCTTACTTTTGGGGCTAACTTGATAGTGAACTCTGAAACCTCTTGTCGTATAAGTATGGTAAGAATCGGAATAGAAATATAATCGCCCAGAGCTGCACCAAGGAATCGATATCAGTAGAATATGAGTATTCCAGTAATATTTCTTTTGGACGTAGTTACTGTTGCTTCCACACGTGATCTGTATACAAGCAAAAACCTACACAAATCATTAATTTGCTAGTCTGTAATAATGAAAGATATACGAAAGATATTTAGCAGAATAGCTACCAGAGAGAAGGCAGCTCCTACCTTGAACGGCTCTCCTTATAACCATACTTTCAGCCTACCACTTTCGGATAGGCTGGGTCTTTGGCTGAGCCACGATTAGACCTGGGAGTCGACCCCAATAAGTCGACCCCAGTCGACTTGGGCATCCCAAGTCGAGTCGAGTCGTTTATGCTTAGCGCAACTGACCCCAAGTCGAATTTGTACAGAAAAGTGACCTCAAGTTGTTTTCTACACAAGTCGACTTAAACCGACTTGGGACACAAATAAATCTAAATTTATCTCGCCACACTAATGATCGTGAGGCCACGGCGGCGTTTAAGCAGTTGTATAGTGTTTTTAGAGTGAACAAGCGCTTTTAAGACCTATAATGTGTTACTGTGTTAGGGTTGTGTCATGACAATACACCTGTATAATGTATAAACATGATCTAGTTAAGCGGGCGGTCAGCGCCGCTTGTCTTGTGTAAACATTGCCTGAATATTGCTTGTACTGAGCACGTGCTAGTAGCGCGGGAAAGGTTAGACATTGCTGAAATATAGTTGATTCGGGTATTCAAGGTCGCCGCCCCTCCGCTCTGCAGAGAAGGGGGTGCTCTTAGTGCCATTTGCTAGAACTGCAACTATGCAGAATCGAGCCTTTTCCGTGGTGGGCCCAGTGGTCTGGAACGGGCTCCCCCAGGAGATACGCCTGCTTCCTGGGACTTTTACTGAAGCCTTCTATACTAAGCTCAAAACTGTACTTTTGGCCGTGCTGGAGTCGGGAGCGCCTCTGAGTAGTCCTCTGGAAGAGGCGCTATATAAATTTATGAATGAATGAATGAATGATTACAGTCGATTTGAATAATACAGTACTGTTGCCTTAATACAGTAGATAGAGCTGTATAGTGTATATTGAGAGTGAAGTGTTAAGAAATATAGTTGATTTATGTTGACGATGTACATTTAATTGAAGTGTTGAAGATAAAAGTTGATTTTCATCTCAATTGAAAGAGTAAGAAGAAATATTCAAAAACGCAGAAAACGGTAGGCTACTGCGATATTATTTTGTATTATCGACGCCGGTTGCGGCGGTTTGGCTAAGCAGTTACTTAGGCCTACTTACTTTTTATCGGTGTCGATTTATCTATATCATGAGTTATTATATGTTAAAGCGTCACACGTACGTTTCATAAAACTGGTGAATCGAAATGTTAATATTAATGTTAGTACGCCTGCCTTATCAAGAACTGAACGCGCACAAATCAATGAACTTTTAGTCGTACGGCTGCCTTAGCCTGTTAACCCAATACATTTTGTTGTTGTATTTCTTTGACTGGTAACCAGTGGGGAAGACTAGATAAGCTGTCCCAGCTTCATCTCCCCATGAATCATTTGCTACTTGACTCGCATACTCATATTCTTTTGGCTCACATACTGTTAAACTATAATGCGCTGTTAGATAATTAAGTTGTTTAATGTGATTGCTGTTTATGCACTGTAATTTTGAATTTGAATGCAAATGGTTCAATAAACTCAAACTCAAACTCAGTGAATTCGACCCAAAGAAATCTGGATCTCATACTAATCAGTCGATCGTTTGGCGCTACTTTGGTGCACTGCATTAGTCGTTTGCAGACGGCAAAACTTGTATTAGACAATGATCGACTTTATTGTCGGTGAGTGGTAGTACTGTGGGATGACACGCATGCATTGCTATTTGAATGACGTTAGTGGCCAAATAATTATGACAACAGAATTAAACTGTGTCATTATAACACGCCATTCAGTGCAACCAGTCCGCGGTCCGCTGCAGATTCTTCTGTTAACCCATTAGAGCATTACAAAATTGTTCAAGCACAAACACAAACAGCTTAAAATAGGCCTAATAAGCAATTTTATTCATCGGGTGTTAAGATCTCATTACTCATTAGGCCTATTATAAGAAATTATAATGCTTGCCAGGCAAATTGGCATGCCATTTTGTATTAGCCGTACGTAATCGTAATTACCATGTCAGAAGTCGACTTTAAGTCGGAAGTTGGTTGTTTTTCTGCCAAGTCGGGTCAAGTCGTTTTGACTCCAAGTTGTCGACTTCAAGTCGACCTCAAGTCACTTTAGGGTCAAGTGGGGTCAGTTTGGCTGACCAAAGTGACTCCCAGGCCTAGCCACGATGCAGAATTGTCATGTGCTCTTGTGAATTCCATCTTGCTGCCCCATGAAACCGACTGTTTACCATTGTTTTGCCGATGCTCAATTCTGCTTCTTTCCGAAACAAATTCAGTGTTACTTGCTGGTATTACTGTTTAACTATTTTAAGAGTCTGAAAGTCAATAGCCTTGGCCATCGCCTTACCCAGATGGAGACGAACTATAATTTCCTTATCAGCGCTCATCTGGGGTTAGTATCGAATCAGCGACATAGCAAAAGAGCGACAACTCGGAGAGCAGTTTTAAATGAGCGACAGAAATATTGCTGATTTTAAAGAGCGACATAGCGAAAGAGCGACATAGCAAAAGCTTTACAATTTGGTTATTATCGTAGTCTGTATTCTTGGGAATATACTAGAGGGGTCGTGTTTTTGTATACCCAGAAATTACTGGCTATTCAAATTGTTTATCAAATAGTTAATTGAGTTTGTTCTATATGCAAGACAGAGAGTTTGTTTGAAGAGTTTGTGGATTGTGTTTATTTAGAGATTCGTTATGAACAACTTCTAAGGACTGGATGCGAATTCAAGCCATGTAGGCCTACTTATATTTTGATGTATATCGCTATGTTAGCTTCAAAGGGTCGCGGTTGTCGGAGAGAACAGGCGAGCGGGCGAATTAAGGCAACGAGGGTTGGGCTCAGTTTTTGATCAATGTGCAAATTGAGATTTTCAGTTTTGCGAAAGATCTTGACCAGTGAAGGTAAGCAAGTCTGTGGTTCTAGATTGATTTTTTGGATAAACAAGTATTTACAAAATTCACAGCAAGTATATTTGCAGCTATATGTGAAGAGATGTAGTGTTTTGACTCGTTGCCTGGATTTATTGTTTTTAAATTTTTTGTCGCACTACTGTTATGTCGTTCTTTCGTTATATCGCTCTTATGAACCGATCCCCTCATCTGTGCCTATCCAAGGCTTCAATGAAATCCATTTCCACAGCAAATTTGTCACCGAATATGACATCAACAAAAACTAGCCAACCCAGAAATTATGCTAAACTTATTTTTTTGAATCCTGAGGGATCGTATGTTCTTCGGATAAAACTATGAATAATAATGTATTTTGATATAGTTTTGTATTTGTGTTATAATTTATGTAGGTATGTATCCATTAAAATGGCGCAGATTTGTACTACTCATATACATATGACTATTGACTATCTAACAGATCCAAACTTAGTGCGTTTTAAGACAGTTAGAAAGTGCATTCTGAAGCGCCAACGGCATCAGTACGTAAGTGCAGGAGGACGGTCAAACACATAAGTAGGTACGATGGGCTCCAGTTGAAGTGCAGAAGAGTGGCATCTGAATGTTTCCATGGGCCACAGAGCGCAACGATCGCCGACCCAACTGAGTCGAAACTAGAACACAGAGCTCATTGGTGTATGGTAGAGCAGTGACAACAATTTATGCACGTGTTAGCTTGAGGGCCATAAAAGCAATGCGCTCAGTCAGTGCAGTATGTCTGCCACAAAGTCAACTTACTACTCGAATGCTTGGGCTTGTTCGCTATGACACGGGCAGCGCAGTTAGGGACCGATTGGATCTGCCGCAACGGAACTTTAGCAGACCAGCAAGGACAGAATTGTAATAGTTCACGCGCGTCATGATAGATGAGTGAGCGAGGATAACCGATCCTTTTAACGATTATAATGATAATAATAACAATAATAATAATAATAATAATAATAATAATAATAATAATAATAATAATAATAATAATAATAATAATAATAATAATAATAATAATAATAATAATAATAATAATCAGAACAACCAAATACACTGCTCTGCTGGAGGAGCACGAATTTGTGCCTCTGGCTTTCGAAACGCTGGGCCCCATGGGCGCCGCCTGCATGTCCCTGATCACCGACATCGGGAGACTTTTAGCCCTTGTGTCAGGAGACCAACGCGAAGCCACATACTTATTCCAACGCATATCTCTAGCCATACAACGCTTTAACGCTGTTGCAATCTGCGGTACCTTTGCCAGCCTTTTGCCCGAGCCCGAGGAGTTCTAACCGTTCCAGACTTTTATCATTTTAATTAATCTTGAAGTCCCTGAGGGATCATGTTTACCTCGGGGCCAAAAAAAATAAAATAAATAAATAAAAAATAATAATAATAATAATAATAATAATAATAATAATAATAATAATAATAATAATAATAATAATAATAATAATAATAATAATAATAATTACAATAATAGTAATAATAATTACAATAATAATAATTGTAATAATAATATTTATTATTATTCTGTAATATGTTACTATAGTATACTCGAATGCTTGCAGTATCACGCTAACAGTAAACTTCAGAAGATGTAATTGTAAATTGGCACTTGCCAAGACATAATCTCCAGAAGACCTGTCCAGTTCAAAAGTTTCGAAGCTAAACGTTATAGAACTCATGGCTGAGAGCGAGATCGTGTATGTACACTCAACATTGAGGTCATAGACATTCGGGAAGTTTGGAGACATAAAAACACCATAGTTTGTGGTGTAGTTGCCTCCACAACCTGTTGAACCTGTTGAACACAAACGAAATTAAAATTATTGTGGGCTCAGCCTCTCAGGACTAAAATAACTTTTTGCTTTAACAAGAACTCCAGCGCTTAATGTTGCATCTGCCTGACCTACTATTTTAATGAGATTCCAAGTCAAAATCACAGTCCAGTACTTTTGAGACACGGAAGTCGTTGGTTTATTGTCAGCCATGCAATGGGGATTGCATGACTTTGAACAAGAAACAGACGTATATTGTGTAGAACCTTGAGCAATGCCTTCCGCACACTTTTCAGTGCCTTCGACGATCGATTCCCTACCAGTACATAGTGGCGCTAACTGTATACATATACAGCAATAGTGGTGTTGACTATAGGCCTATTATACATAGCAATAATGCTTCATACTGATTGAACATAAACTAGTTAAAATTTAAGAAACCGTAAGGTTCAACAGATCATTGAAGTAGGCTAATGCCTAGAGAAAGCCATGGATCATCGACTTTACTTTGCTAGCGTCTCTGTATGAGGGTGGGTAGTTATTGAAAAGAGTTATTGAAATGAGTTATTGAAAAGAGTTATTGAAACGAGTTATTGAAAAAGTTATTGAAAAGAGTTATTGAAAAGAGTTATTGAAAAGAGTTATTGAAAAGTTATTGAAAAGGAGTTATTGAAATTGAAAAGAGTTATTGAAAGAGTTATTGAAAAGAGTTATTGAAAAAGAGTTATTGAAAAAGAGTTATTGAAAAGAGCTATTGAAAAGAGTTATTGAAAAGAGTTATTGAAAAGAGTTATTGAAAAGAGTTATTGAAAGAGTTATTGAAAGATTTATTGAAAAGAGTTATTTAAAAGAGTTATTGAAAGAGTTATTGAAAAGAGTTATTGAAAAGAGTTATTGAAATGAGTTATTGAAAAGAGTTATTGAAAAGAGTTATTGAAAAGAGGTTATTGAAAAGAGTTATTGAAAAGAGTTATTGAAAAGGAGTTATTGAAAAGAGTTATTGAAAAGAGTTATTGAAAAGAGTTATTGAAAAGAGTTATTGAAAAGGGTTATTGAAATGAGATATTGAAAAGAGTTATTGAAAAGAGTTATTGAAAGAGTTATTGAAAAGAGTTATTGAAAAGAGTTATTGAAAAGAGTTATTGAAAAGAGTTATTTGAAAAGAGTTATTGAAAAGAGTTATTGAAAAGAGTTATTGAAAAGAGTTATTGAAAAGAGTTATTGAAAAGAGTTATTGAAAAGAGTTATTGAAAAGAGTTATTGAAAAGAGTTATTGAAAAGAGTTATTGAAAAGAGTTATTGAAAAGAGTTATTGAAAAACGTTATTGAAAAGAGTTATTGAAAAGAGTTATTGAAAAGGGTTATTGAAAAGAGTTATTGAAAAGAGTTATTGAAAAGAGTTATTGAAAAGGGTTATTGAACTGAGTTATTGAAAAGAGTTATTGAAAGAGTTTTTGAAAGAGTTATTGAAAACGGGTTATTGAATGAGTTATTGAAAAGAGTTATTGAAAAGAGTTATTGAAAGAGTTATTGAAAAGAGTTATTGAAAAGAGTTATTGAAAAGAGTTATTGAAAGAGTTATTTAAAAAGAGTTATTGAAAAGGGTTATTGAAAAGAGTTATTGAAAAGAGTTATTGAAAAGAGTTATTGAAAGAGTTATTGAAAGAAAAGAGTTATTGAAAAGAGTTATTGAAAAGAGTTATTGAAATGAGTTATTGAAAGAGGTTATTGAAAAGAGTTATTGAAAAGAGTTATTGAAAAATTGAAAGAGTTATTGAAAAGAGTTATTGAAAAAGAGTTATTGAAAAGAGTTATTGAAAAGAGTTATTGAAAAAAGAGTTATTGAAATGAGTTATTGAAAAGAGTTATTGAAAAGAGTTATTGAAAGAGTTATTGAAAAAGAGTTATTGAAAAGAGTTATTGAAAGAGTTATTGAAAGATTGAAAGTTGAGTTATTGAAAAGAGTTATTGAAAGAGTTATTGAAAAGAGTTATTGAAAAGAGTTATTGAAAAGAGTTATTGAAAGAGTTATTGAAAAGAGTTATTGAAAAGAGTTATTGAAAAAAGAGTTATTGAAAAGAGTTATTGTAAAGAGTTATTGAAAAGGAGTTATTGAAAAGAGTTACTGAAAAGAGTTATTGAAAAGAGTTATTGAAAGAGTTATTGAAAAGAAGTTATTGAAAAGGGCTATTGAAAAGAAGTTATTGAAAGGAGTTATTGAAAAGAGTTATTGAAAGAGTTATTGAAAAGGGTTATTGAAATTGAGTTATTGAAAAGAGTTATTGAAAGAGTTATTGAAAGAGTTATTGAAAAGAGTTATTGAAAAGAGTTATTGAAAAGAGTTATTGAAAGTGAGTTATTGAAAAGAGTTATTGAAAGAGTTATTGAAAAGGGTTATTGAAAAGAGTTATTGAAAAGAGTTATTGAAAAGAGTTATTGAAAGAGTTATTGAAAAGAGTTATTGAACTGAGTTATTGAAAAGAGTTATTGAAAAGAGTTATTGAAAGAGTTATTGAAAAGAGTTATTGAAGAGCTGAGTTATTGAAAAGAGTTATTGAAAAGAGTTATTGAAAGGAGTTATTGAAAAGAGTTATTGAAAAGAGTTATTGAAAAGAGTTATTGCCGAAAGAGTTATTGAAAGAGTTATTGAAAAGAGTTATTGAAAAGAGTTATTGAAAGGAGTTATCGAAAAGAGTTTTTGAAAGGAGTGATTGTTACGAAAGAGTTATTGAAAAGAGTTATTGAAAAAGGGTTATTGAAACGAGTTATTGAAAAAGAGTTATTGAAATGAGTTATTGAAAAAGAGTTATTGAAAAAGAGTTATTTAAAAGATTTATCGAAAAGAGAATTATTGAAAAGAGTTATTGAAAAGAGTTGAAAGTTATTGAAAAGAGTTATTGAAAAGAGTTATTTGAAAAGAGTTATTGAAGCAAAAAGAGTTATTGAAAAGAGTTATTGAGAGTTATGAAAAGAGTTATTGAAAGAGTTTATTGAAAAAAGAGTTATTGAAAAAGAGTTATTGAAAAAGAGTTATTGAAAAGAGTTATTGAAAAGAGTCAGTTATTGAAAAGAGTTATTGAAAAGAGTTATTGAAAAGAGTTTGAGTTATTGAAAAGAGTTATTGAAATGAGTTATTGAAAAGAGTTATTGAAAAGAGTTATTGAAATGAGTTATTGAAAGAGTTATTGAAAAGAGTTATTGAAAAGAGTTATTGAAAGAGTTATTGAAAAGAGTTATTGAAAAGAGTTATTGAAAAGAGTTATTGAAAAGAGTTATTGAAAAGAGTTATTGAAAAGAGTTATTGAAAGAGTTGAGTTATTGCCGAAAGAGAGTTAGTTGAAAAGAGTTATTGAAAAAGAGTTATTGAAAGAGTTGGTTATCGAAAGAGTTATTGAAAAAAGAGAGTTATTGAAAAGAGTTATTGAAAAGAGTTATTGAAAAGAGTTATTGAAAAGAGTTATTGAAAAGAGTTATTGAAAAGAGTTATTGAAAAGAGTTATTGAAAAGAGTTATTGAAATGAGTTATTGAAAAAGAGTTATTGAAAAGAGTTATTGAAAAGAGTTATTGAAAAGAGTTATTGAAAAGAGTTATTGAAAGGAGTTATTGAAGATTAGAATTATTGAAAAGAGTTATTGAAAAGAGTTATTGAAAAGAGTTATTGAAAAGAGTTATTGAAAAGAGTTATTGAAAAGAGTTATTGAAAAGAGTTATTGAAAAGAGTTATTGAAAAGAGTTATTGAAAAGAGTTATTGAAAAGAGTTATTGAAAAGAGTTATTGAAAAGAGTTAGCTGAAAAGAGTTATTGAAAGAGTTATTGAAAAAAGAGTTATTGAAAAGAGTTATTGAAAAGAGTTATTGAAAAGAGTTATTGAAAAGAGTTATTGGAAAAGAGTTATTTGAAAAGCGAGTTGCTGAAAGCGAGTTATTGAAAGAGTTATTTCGAAAAGAAAGGTTATTGAAAAGCGAGTTTGAAAAGAGAGTTTTTGAAAATATTGAGTTACGAAAAGAGTCCAGTTTGAAGAGGTTATTGTGGGGAGCGAGCCGGCCGAAATACCGAAAGAGTTATTGGCGAGTTACCGAAAAGCAGTTGGCCGGGTTGAATTTATTCGAAAGACGCTGGCTTTGAAATATTGTTGTTGGCTTGTTATCATTTGGTGCGCAGGTTGGTCGAAAAGAGTTATTGAAAACAGTTATCGAAAAGTGTTATTTGAAGGAGCGGCTGGTTATTGTCCGTCGGTAGCTGAAAGCTTGAAAACAGTTTATTTGAAAATAGTTGTTGAAAAGAGTTGGCTGAAAGCCGTTGAAAGCGCGAGTTGCCGGAAAAGCGAGTTATCGAAAAGAGCGAGTGTTTGAAAAGAGTTATTGAAAGAGTTAAGAGAGCCGCCGAAGGAGTTGCCGAAAGAGTTATTGAAAGGAGTTATTGAAAGGAGTTATTGAAAGAGCTCTCGGAAAGAGTGATCGAAAAGCGTTAGCATGAGGAGTTATTGAAGAGTTATTGAAAAGAGTTGAGCCGAAAAGAGTGAATTATTGAGTTCTGAAAGAAAGCTGGTGAAAAGGAGCGGTTGAAAGCGAGTTATTGAAAGGAGTTTATGAAAAGAGTTATTTGAAAACAGTTACTTTGAAAGAGTTATTATTGAAAAGAAAGTTTACTTGAAAAGCGAGTTATTGAAAAGAGTTAATGAAAGAGTTATTGAAAGGAGTTATTGCGATAGTTGCTGAAAAGCGGGTTATCGAAAGCAGTTGCTGAAAGAAATAATAGAAAGATTTTATTGAAAAGAAGCTATTGCTGAAAGAGGTTGGCTGAAGAGAAGCTTTGGAAAAGGAGCTGGCTGAAAGAAGTTATTGAAAAGAGTTATTGAAAAGAGTTATTGAAGCGAGTTGGTTGAAAAGAGTTTGTTGAAAAGAAGTTTCTGAAAAGAGTTATCGGAAAGTGGCTGGTGGAGAGAAGTTCGGTGAAAATAGTTATTGAAAGGAAAGGCGAAGTTTTTTTGAAAGAGTTGCCGGAAAAGAGTTATCGAAAGAGTTGTTGCTGAAAAGAGTTATTGAAAAGAAAGAGTTGGTTGAAAGCGAGTTTTTGCTTGAAAGTGCTTACGCTGGAAACCCAGCGAGTTGCCGGAAAAAGAGTTGAAAGCGAAAGCTGGTTGAAAAGAGTTATTGAAAGAGTTATTGTTATTGAAAAGAGTTATTGAAAAGAGTTATTGAAAAGAGTTATTGAAAAGAGTTATTGAAAAAAAGAGTTATTGAAAAGAGTTATTGAAAAGAGTTATTGAGTTAAAAGAGTTATTGAAAAGAGTTATTGAAAAGAGTTATTGAAAAGAGTTATTGATTGAAAGAGTTATTGAAAAGAGTTATTGAAAAGAGTTATTGAAAAGAGTTATTGAAAAAGTTATTGAAAAGAGTTATTGAAAAGAGTTATTGAAAAGAGTTATTGAAAAGAGTTATTGAAAAGAGTTATTGAAAAGAGTTATTGAAAAGAGTTATTGAAAAGAGTTATTGAAAAGAGTTATTGAAAAGAGTTATTGAAAAGAGTTATTGAAAAGAGTTATTGAAAAGAGTTATTGAAAGAGTTATTGAAAAGAGTTATTGAAAGAGTTATTGAAAAGAGTTATTGAAAAGAGTTATTGAAAGAGTTATTGAAAAGAGTTATTGAAAAGAGTTATTGAAAAGAGTTATTGAAAAGAGTTATTGAAAAGAGTTATTGAAAAGAGTTATTGAAAAGAGTTATTGAAGTTATTGAAAAGAGTTATTGAAAAGAGTTATTGAAAAGAGTTATTGAAAAGAGTTATTGAAAAGAGTTGAAAAGAGTTATTGAAAAGAGTTATTGAAATGAGTTATTGAAAAGAGTTATTGAAAAGAGTTATTGAAAAGGGTTATTGAAAAAAACTGAATATTTTGTAGTCTATTGATTCCGGTTTGTATCTTAAACAGTTGACACTTAATGCGCAACTCTCTGGTCGGGGTAGCTCATTCTTACCTTCAAACCTTATGTACCCCAGTCTTTCACTCCATGGTCGCTCCGTTCTCCGATCGGCCTCCAGAGGCTTTCTGATTGTAACCCGCATGCTCGGTGCCACTGCTCAATCCAGAAGCTCTGCTTATGTCGGCCCCTCTGGCTGGAATCATCTTCCGCGGCTCGATCTCCTCAGCCTTAATCTCCCCCCCTTTTCGGAAATACCTTAAGACTATTCTTATCTGTTTGTGGTATCACTGACTTGCGTCGGAAGCGCCTCTGAATCTACGAGTGGCGTCTTACAATTGTTCAATTACAATAACATACGGTAATAGCTTTACAGATAGCGATCTCCTAAGTGCTGGGTGGGTTGCAAAAGAAAAACAATGTAAGCCCTTGTGGTTACATTTATTCTCGATGAGCGAGTGAATCTTGAAACGTTTTAATCTTGATCTGTCGATTAGATCATGGATTTGATGTGCGGGGGTTAGATGGCTAAAGTACCTTGAAGAACCGCAGTAGAGGCATCATTATTATGGGCTGAGGCTATTCAACGGTGGTTCAGTGATTCTAAACGCCCTACTAGATAAGATAGATAATTTAACATCGAAGATATTATCGCCATCCTCTTGCAGTAAGCAATCAACCTTGCAAAACTGATAATTTTTCGATCAGGAACTTAGTCGATTTTACAATTATAAGATTGTATACTTGTAGGATTCCGTGTAGATTATGTAGATATTCAATATCGAGATGCTTTGCATGTAATTTGGCTTCTGTGGAACTCAGTCAGCGCAGGTATATCCAAGCACGTTATGTACTTGATTAATCTTTGTTTAATGAGTTCTACCTTCATTTGAGACTATAACTGATGCTACTGTTGCTCTGTGGATATTGTTGGCGTTGCAGTGTAACAATCTATTTTGCGAAGAGGTTGTTTCAAGCACAGGTAGGCCTCAAATGTCTGACATACATGTATATCGGGTTCTTTTCATTTTGTTCTCTGCATAACGTTCTGTTTCTGCACAATGCATATAGAGTGTAGAGACTGGGATATGGTTCATGCTAAAAGAAATGGTTTCTCCATAGTCTACAGTTTCTTTTACGGCTACTGTTTTAAAACTGATTGACTATTTTTACTCAATTTACCTTACTTGAAAGGATCAAATATTTCGATTAATACCTGACCTATAGTAGCTTGTCCACATTTCAGCTGATACAGTGGCATCTATTTAATTTAAGTTTCTCGTTTTGTATTTTCAGAATTTTCTTACAAACGATGACATTCGATAAATGGACGCTGCTTTATTCGGCTTTATATCTTCTTCTTTCTAGTATTGCTGAAATCGACGCTGAAAGTGAGTAACCTCAATTAAATGTTAAGCGCTAAAGACTATTAAAATTTTGTCCACATGCCCGTTAACGTTGAGTAAATTAAATTAATTAGAACACATCGTTAATAGAAAGTCTTAGCTCTACTTCTAGCCGATGTTATCTTTCCTCGTTCATTTTATGCTAAATATGCTTAAAGCATATCATGAAGAGTGAAGGGTGCGCATAGTCTTGAGGTCAGCGTCCAAGACTGTCGACGCAGAAGCTGATGTTAAGGGTTTAAAACTTTAAATCTTTGCCATGACCGATAGACATTTGCAAAATTATTGTTCAACTTATGACCCTTAAGCCAACTCAGCTATCGAGTTCGGATCCAATTACTTACACTGTAATTGCATATATATGTGTGTATGTATGTATGTATGAATTTATGTAGGCCTATGTATGTATGAAGGGGAGAAGATTAGACGGCGAGAGATTTAAGTTGCTACCCGCCTTCACGCACAAGTCGATAATCCATTGCTTCCATTAGACATTAGGCCTACTTTAATGAACTTTTGAACCCAGAGGTGTTTTGGGGCTAAACCAGAAGAGGATGAGTAGATGAGAACAATGACCTTTAGTTGATTACGAGCCAAGAGAGATAGCCGATGTAGGTGATCGAAGACACGAAAGACGTGTGCGTGCCAACACAATATCCCTATATCCCTCTATGGCTTGTTCGGAGTCATACAATCCACATTGCAATGCTGGCTCTAAACCAATCGCCTTCTGTGTCTCAAATGTACTGGGCTACGCTTTTAGCTTAGTATCTCATTGAAATCCTAGGTCAGCCATTTAGCATTGGAGTTCTTGTGAAAGTGGAATGGAATTTTATAAGATAAGATAAGATAAGAATATTCATGATAATAAACATACATCATTTATTGAGCTGATCAGGACAGTCAAATGCTATAAAATTGTACATATAATCATATAATAGGCTACTTAGGGCTCAATATGTTTAGACATTGCTATGATTTCAACCTGGTATCTGTTTAAGAAGCCTAGGTCAGCAACATTGAGTGTGGAATACTCAATGTTGCTGCCATTCTGTAATTATTTAGCTCCAGATTCTATCAGCTGGGCCAGATACTGTTAATGCTGGGCAATCTGTAAGTTTATTTAACGCCCCAGTTTCCGGCGTCCATTTGCTCACCGTTCAGTGCCACCCGTGCATCTCGACCGGAAACAATGTTGCCCAATTTGTGACCAGCATTCTCAAGATATCAATAGTTGTTGAATGACTTCAGGAAATACTGCATTGGCTTGCTCGATTGCGGAGCGAATGCCATTCAGTATCCTTCTGATAGAACATGCTTCATTTGTCGGCATAAATTAGTAGCTTTTGATCAGTCATCGAGTCGGCCAGGTAGGTGATCGTTGCGTTTTGTTCACTTCACGATCCCGACCTGTCGCACATCAAATCGAGTCCATGGTGCTTGGCATTGTATTGGCCCGTCCTCCTGCATGCACATACAGTTAATTTCACTCGGTATAACATTTCCTTTTTTCCTACTCAGTTAAATAGTCACGTATTTAAAGCACCTGTTAAAGAACTGAGATTTCCGTAGCAGATGCCCTATTAGATCCCTTGATGTAGGTGTAGTCTACACTTTTGAGTAATTAGCTTCCTTAAATAATATTTTAAAATAATAGATTTTCTTGTAACCTGACAATTTTTCTGTTACTAAAACCGTATTTATATTTATGAGGCCAGCAAAAACATGAAAGTTTTGCAAGGACTCTGTCTTAGCGAATGTAAGTTCAAATGCAATTCAAAATGTTAGATGATAAAGCATCAGTTTCAAGTTGCATAGATTAAGCAAAACGTCCGTATTAGATTCATGTCCAGTTAAAATAGATTTTCAATTAAGTGGGTTCAATTGTTGCGCTGAAACAATATGATGTCAAGGTGTATGATTATCCATGGGCCCCCTTCTGCTCAAATCCTTCTTGCTAGTCATAATATTATAGAGTCTAGTTGACAATCTTTCCCAACATCTTTATCTGTGAATGTCCTCTGATCGCCTTTCTTTAAATTCTTCGAAAACCCAACTTATTTGGTCTGACACACCGCAACAACTCCTGAAACGCGAATATACCTTACTCTCTGAAAGTTTCCGCATTTCACATTCTCATCTAGTGTCCGTGACTTGGGTGTCACCCTAGATAGCACTCTAACCTTCACTGAACACACACCCGCTCTTATAACTTCCAACTTCGGCGTCTCGGGGCTATTCGCAGATCTGTTTCATACTCTACCTTCACCTCAATTTTCTATGCTTTTGTCTGTTCTCGAATTGTCTATTGCAATTCTCTTCTTGTTGGATAACCCAAGGTTCGTCTATTTAATGTTCAGTCCGTGCTGAATGCTGCTGCCAGACTTATAGCTCGCCTTCCTCGATTCTCTCACATCTCTACGCTCTACAGTCCTCTCTGGTAGCATCTCTACCACTTTCTCTCACCTTACAACCTTCCTTTTCTCTCGGAGTACCTCGCACCGGGAGTGCTTCTGAAAGGCTTATGCTATGAGAAGCGCTTTATAAATGATCAACTACAATAGGCTACAATTGCCAGAGGAATCTGAAACTAAACTATATCATGGTTTCCAGGTTGCGGTAAAACCGTATTTGACTCACCCTCTGGAATTATTTCATCGCCAAACTACCCTCAGAATTACAGCAACAATGAGAATTGTACGTATTCAATTTGGGCACCAGAGACCAGTACATTTACGTTGACTTTTGAAGCCTTTCATTTGGAATCGCATTCGGATTGCAGATATGACTGGGTTCAGGTAAGGGACTGAATATTTCGTTTCTTATGAGATGCATTTGGTTACACATTTCAAAATATAATTCTCTCCCAAGTGAACGACCTCTTTTAATCGCAGCGTCAACGAAATATGCTGTCAACACTCTGCAACAACGCAGACGTCGAAATATAATTTTTATGTTGATGTACACTAATGCACGACATAGTTTTAATACTTTGTGCTTTTACCATTTGTAACGTTTCGAAATTATAAGCCTAAATAAATGTTGTGCATAGATCAGATGCGATGATTCCAGCTACATATCGCCAAAATTCTGTGGTTCAGATCTACCAGAACTAGCTCCCATCACCAATTGCAATAAAGTGTTGATATGGTTCCGTACAGACGGTACAAAAGTCTACAGCGGATTTAGTCTTCAGTATTCCGTTACTTCAGACGGTATGACTCTTTTACTGTTGTACGGATTGGCTAGAATAGGATTTCGTTGCATGTATTTCTTTCTCAAGATCTCAAGTAGGTTTACCTAATTATAATTTCATTATTTCAATACTAAGTTCTTTAAGCAATTGAATTCTGCTTTATAAAATTAGCTCAGAGAATCGGTCTAAAATGAGGATTTAGGCTCAGGAACCAATGTTTAGGTCTGGGTAATGGCCAACGTGTAGCCTAGATGTTATGCATTAAATTTATTCGCGCTAGTCTGGTCACACGTATTCGCTGGCTACAATGTAACTGACGCTATCATGGAGAGCTGGTTAGGCACAAGGCCATGCGTTCTGTTGTGCGCCCCAAGTATATCCAATCAATGTCAAGCATTCTACTAATCTATACGATACATTACAATAATTCCTCCCTCAAGATACAGAGGTCCCACTACTAAATTTACTTAATAATATCCTATAACTACTAAAAATACCTAGGCCTTATCTAGTACTGTATGCAACTATGCATGCTTAGATTTGTACAGCCTACTCACGCATTATATTGTAGTCCGTAGGTCGTGCATTTTGCTCAAAGGATCGATCGTAAATTTAACCTGTCTCGTGCTTTTCTAATTCTGCTAGAGTATGGCAGTTTGCCTTTCCTAGCATTGGGTTTTCATGCGTGATTTTCGCCGTTGGAACTTGTGGACCTGTATAACCTTCTGCTTAGCTAGGTGGCATTGCATTTGGGTTATGTTTAGAAGCCGTCTCCAAAAACGAGTTTGTCGGTTGCTGCCGCGTTCGATATGCGAACCGCATGATCTATCAAGTCCAGTGTGAACTTCTTAAAAGTGTTACAACAAAGTTGTATTTTAGGTATATGAGTGGCTGGCATAAAATTACTAATGGTGATTTAGCAATAGAGGTTATAATGAAAATGTATTTTACGTTGATTTTCTGTTCTTGTGTCTACGACAACAAGAAACCCGAGTACCATTGCAGCAACTAAACCTTGCAACTTTGTTAGTCATACAAAGACATAACGTCCATTTGCATCAACTTAAATCGGATGCAATAGTGTGGCTTTCACCATTAAATATTATATACCAATGTGAAACCTAGAGCAGTCTTAGGTTAATTCAAAAGAGTATGCACATCTTTCTGTCCATGACATCATTTACTCTATGGATAAGGGTAAGGTGACACACTTGCTCTTCTCGACTTTTCTGTTGCATTTGATACTTCGGGATTTCTGGTTCTGCACGGAATTGCTTTACTAATTACCTTAGTCCACGCTCTCAATCTAAGTATATCGATGACTGAGTGCTTTCTTGATATGTGGAGTTCCGCAGGGTTCCATGCGTGGTCGTCAGGTATGGTCAATTTTCTTGATTTTTACCTTTAAACCTTCAAATGTAGTAGTAGTAGTAGTAGACTAGTAGTAGTAGTTGTGGTGGTGGTGGTGGTGGTGGTGGTGGTGGTGGTGGTGGTGGTGGTGGTGGTGGTGGTGGTGGTGGTGGTGGTAGTAGTACGAACTTCTTGTATGCAAATAAAATTTTATAACCTATTCAATATAATTTACTCGGTCTTACCACACCATCATGTTACACAAACTAATTCAAGATAATCGGAAGTGCAGAATCAGACTATACTATGGAAGACAATACCAAATAATAAAACTGTCAACGCTAATTGAACAATCACTGGTATTAAGAATAAGTCGCTCAGTGTATTTTCATAATATATTTTCTGACTGTTATCTCAGAACCTACTACAAAGCCTACCACAAAGATCACCACTAAACCTACCACAAAGATCTCGACCACTAAGCCTACCACAAAGATCTCGACCACTAAGCCTACCACAAAGATCTCGACCACTAAGCCTACCACAAAGATCTCGACCACTAAGCCTACCACAAAGATCTCGACCACTAAGCCTACCACAAAGATCTCGACCACTAAGCCTACCACAAAGATCTCGACCACTAAGCCTACCACAAAGATCTCGACCACTAAGCCTACCACAAAGATCTCGACCACTAAGCCTACCACAAAGATCTCGACCACTAAGCCTACCACAAAGATATCGACCACGTCTACAACTACTACGTCTGGTAAAAATTTTACCATGGTTCATAATAAAAAATTACATGAACTCATTTTCAAACCTAAATCTAACTTAGCTATATTTAGTTTCTAGGTCTATGTGTAAACAAATCTATATTTTCTTATTTTTTAAGGTTTCATTGCAATAATTTAAATTCCGTTATCTTTTTTATAAAGATATTGATGTATATCGTATGACCGAAATTCAAAATATATGGTTTTTGGAATCCTATTTCCATTTACAGCATCTAATTTCGTGACGACCATTTGCCTAATAATCACAGTTGAAATCACCCACTTAAACGCCACACTTTGCTTATGTGTGATTAATTTCCGGTGATTTTCCGTAACATATTGCTTTGTTGAACAAGTCAGACACCAATAGTTGAACCATTAACTTAATTATTGCAATGGAATCAGCTCGACACTTTTTATTTATCTTCGTGAGATTATAGCTTTGGTTTCATTCTTAAATTCAAGTAAAATTAATTCCACTTTTACTTTTAATTTGTATGTGCAACATAAATAACGTATTAGCAACTTTAAAAAATGAAAATAACATAATCATTAGGCTATGTAATACTGTATGGGTTTGTTAAAGTCTAGTTTCGCTTTTGTTCAAATGCTTTTTGTGATATCAACGTAAAAGGCTATGTTGCATGTCTTTTTTCCAGTGACTACAGTCGAGACAGCCGCAAACATCTGTGAGCAGCCGGGTAATCTTTCATAACTGCCTACTATTGTTACATCTAAAATGCAAAAAGAAGTCGCAATTTCTATTCGTTTTCCCTAATACTGTAATAAAATATATCTATGACTTTATACAATGATTTACGAGATGCAGGAAAACATCGCCACCATAGAAGCCGCAACTTTGGGGGGCTTAAATGGTATCGATCTTTAGAAAATGTAAGAGTAAACTTATGCTCCTTTTAAAACACGCAACAACTCTTGACATATTTCTTTACATTCACTGGACGTCATGTTAATTAAGATTAATTTATGTATAGTTTTTAGTGAACAGCTGGAAACGCCATATATTACAGGCATGATCCGAAAATCCTAATGGCCGCTTAAATGATGTTCACTAAAACTAGACATAAATTAATCTTAATTAACAGCGCCATATATTATAGGCATGAGTTCTACAATTCTTAGCCTAGTCATTTCACCAATAGCATTGTGGATATTAAGTAGGTCTCGTTCTTAATTATATAAATATTTCATATTAAATATTGTGTAGATGATGTCTCATTGATTGTGGTCACAACGTTTTTGGCGATCTGTATCCTTGGATATATCGTACTGGCAGCAATTTATATGTTCCAGCGATACAGGCAAAGACCATCAACAAATGGTACAGTTTTAAATAGCTGTTCAGATTACTCTTTATAGCCTAGATTAAATGTAGAAAATCCTTCATTAGTAATTGCAGGTGATCTTCATGCAGATCTTTCTAATTGGTTTATAGGTATTAGTTGAATTACAATGAGAAGAGTAAGAGTTCCAACTATGGACTCTGGATGACAATAATTATGTTATTTGGGCTCTAGATGTCTGCGGAAGCCACCCCTTCGTGATTATTCTGGTTATCCGAGCAATGAACATTGTTTGCTTATTGATTAATGTTGCGTTGTTGATTAACTCCAAAATCATTCAGACTAGCTGTTTATATCGAAACGGTGTCATAAAATTTCTTACAACATTTGGAATTACGGTTTAAAAAAACTCGAAAACCAAGCAAATTGGACTGAGAAAGTTTGCAGATGTCATATAGACTACAAGGCTTAATACGAAGTCATTGCTTTTGTAGATGGTGAAACTACGGAGGAGACAAGAGGCACGAATGATTATAATTCTGCAAAACCTGCATCTATAATTTTGTATGACAATTATTTTCAAGTTCAAAGCGATCAATCGGGAAATTCCATACATATGTATGAAGATGATGCAAATCCTTATCAAAATTTGGGCTCCGTTAATGATCCTCAACACATCTATGATAATCTAACTAAGCAAAAATGACACAGGAAAACTGTAGTTGATCGTCGCAAATGCTTTTATTGAATTAAAATAGATATACTTGAAATCGCACAAACACCCGCGAAAGCATTTTGATAGTTTACTCACAGAAGATCGTTGGGCATTGAACTAAACCCAGTGTTGCGACATTGTCTGCGTTACTATAAGATTTGATGTTATTATAAATGCTTCGAATACCAGTTTTTTTCGAACATTAGTCGAAACTTAGTGCAAATAATTATGTGAAATATGCATTTTAAAAACTATTGTTAATAAGGAAATATGACGAATGGCTCAATAAGCCACGCCTGCGTAATGTTAGCTATACTGAATAAGTTTGCATTATTATTGTATATCTGTAATTGCAACTCATACTTATTTGAAGGGCTTGATCACAATTACACATGTCTTAATCCTGATCCGAAAAACTTTGTAGCATCGGGATCGTAATGCACAAGACATCAATCAGTGATCGCTTGAAAGCAAAATCGCTTTCCAACCTTTCAGTTTACTGGACAAAGCCATGAAATCAAGAGTACCGTAATGAGGCCCTTGAGACCAACAGACAGGC
This sequence comes from Aporrectodea caliginosa, assembly GCA_020284085.1. Lineage (NCBI taxonomy): Eukaryota > Metazoa > Annelida > Clitellata > Crassiclitellata > Lumbricidae > Aporrectodea > Aporrectodea caliginosa. The sequence continues at coordinate 135,846 of JACEVL010000759.1, forward strand.
TACGAAGGACTGCTAAGACACAACGACCACTGAGAAAGCCGTCAAAAGCGGAATACGTGCTATAGTCGACAGCAGGCGGTGAAGTTCGATGAAGTGTCATCTGCAATAGGCTGTAATGTAATTTTGTAATGTAAACGAAGGCTCTATGTGAAAACAAGAACTTGCGTATTGAAATTGCCTGCAGGCATTATCGTTAATGTAGTCTATTGAGGTTTGTGTGCGTGAGATAAGGAAGTAGCCGCAGGTGTTCTAATTAAATAAAGATGCATAGTGTTACGGATCGTCCGAAAGATAGAGCTTTCGTCGTGAGGAATGTGCAATCAACAACAGCATTAAGATACAATAGTCTGTCTGACTGTTTCGTTACGGCTACTAACAGTGGCGTAACGAAGGGTTTCAGCGCCCGGGGGCAAGGGTTGATGACTGCGCCCCCTTTTAATCTTATTGTTGACTTTTAATCGTTCTTGTCATAGTACTGTGTACCACTGAAAGCTGCCCCCTCAGCCCCCCCTTCGTTACGCCACTGGCTACTAGTCAGTGAGTCTATTATGAGGAGTGAAGAGATGGAACAGACATATGCGATCATGAGATCTCATCGTAGACGTCTACACCGTAGTAGTAATCATAATGTACAAAACATCAATTGATGGTCACTAGAACTAAATTAAGTGGTCAATGTCATAATACATTCGACAAGCCTGGTCGACATTCAAAGGGTCAGAGATATAATTAAATCCTCATGACGCACTTCTAATCTAATGACTTCTATAGCGTCACAATTATAGTGTAAATATATCAGTCGACGGTTGCTATTGGATTAGAGGCAGAACAAAAATTATAGGGTAGTCCATTTAAGGTCATTTATATCATCATTGAAACTAGGAAGAGCCAACGAGGTAAATACATACTTTGCTGGTGTGATATATTTTGTTGGAAATACCCAATTATGGTTCAGTCCTTTGAAGTACTGTGATCTCATTATAAAACTGGGTAGCAGTCAAAGCGGTAGGCCTAAATGTTTACTCTGCTGATGTGATAGTCTTTACTGGAAATACCAAAATATGATCGATTGATTAATTTAGTTTGCAAATACGTCTGGTAAAATACACTTGTAACGACTCAGACAGGTGACTAAAAAATTGTGTCGTGTTAAAACCTCTCAGGAACAAAGCATTACTATATTATTCAATGCTTTTCTCACAAGTGATCTACTCATAAAGTCCTTAAACACTACTTAAGTGTTCACAGCCATCTGCGGCACAAGCATAGTATTTCAGAGTACAGAACAGTTGACAGTGGCGAAGATCTTTTGTATATAATCATTGAGGAAGCTCACTATTTTACAAGGCTAAGATTCTTCAAATCCAATATGATACAGTCTATTGGCTCAAGTTTTAATCTTTAAAAGTTGCATTTTGGACGTCATGTATAATTGCTGCTTTGTATTAAATGTTAAGTTTGTAGATAAGCAGGCCTTGGTAGTTGAGTAATTGAAGCATGTTATATAGGTAAATAAGTAAGGAAGTCACACGACAATTGGCTGATTGGTAATTTAGAACGTATGTAGTTAGGTAGATAAGTAGATACGCTAGATAGATGCTTGAATATAACTAACCAAATAAAAAAGAAATAAGCACGCAAAGGAGCAATTGGGCAATTATTATGTAATCATGTAACTGGACATTAAATTATGTAGATAGGTAGCCTACCGGTAGTAGGCCTACAAAAACAAAATGTAAGATATGTAAGTCAACAAAGAAATAACTAAGAATATGTTAAGTAAACAGATAAGGTAACGAACAGGTTAGTAATATTAGTAGATATGTTTTTAATGAATAATAATTAAGCATATTCAATTTTGCTTTGAGCATAAAAAAAATGGCTCGTTTCGTGCCACGGTGATCTCACAAGTTGGCGACTCTGTATATACTTTCTAGGCGCTGCTAAGAAAATGTCCAATGTACTTCAATGATATGATGTGATAATAATTAGAGATACATGTACGTATTATTGTGCACTGGCTAGCTGCCGAGGAAAGAATCAAATTCAGGATCCTGCTTCTGGGTCGGGTCTCGTCGGTGAACTTCCCCCGATATATATACGAGTACATAATTACATATAGGCCTACGAAAGTCGTTTATTGCCGGTTGGTGCCTATAATAGCCGGGTCGTCAATCGCTTCGATCGGCTGTTCTGGGAGATCTACAGATTTCTAGCTTCCATACATCAGCACGAAAACTCCGTCCACTGCCCTGCATTATATGCCCCACCCTTTGTAAGCCCTCATGTGAACATTCACGCTATCACTGTTTACTTGGCCCAAGTAACATTCTAAGCCTACATTAAATATAACCTGTTTAAATCCCTTAGATAGTCCTGTTGGTGGCGCTTTTGAGAGGTTCACTCTGATGATACAACCTTTTATTGTCACGCTTGTGACAACAAGCCTCAACCAAGTTACGTCGAAAAATATTCACAGCGTAAGCTTAGTTTTGGTTAAATGTTCTCTCAATTAACGTGTAAATCTTGAAATGCTTAAAATGTCGATTAGTGTCGCACACTTAGATAGGCCCTACTGAATATATTATGCGTACGTTAGGTGACAAATCTGACAAGTTTGAAAGGTGAAGTGATTTGAAGTACCGCAACAGTACAGAGGCATCATTATTATACGCTGAGGCCACATTATAGCTCAGCGATTCAAAAGGCTTCTGTTATATAAGATAGAAGAATCCTTTAAAATCGAGGCTATTGTCGACACGCTCTTCAAGCAATCAATCAGCCTTGCAAAACTGATAATAGTTTTTCAATCAGGAAGTTAGTCGATTATAAATATAATAACCTAATTTTATTAAAAAATTATTGAAGATTCTGAGTCGATTATGCTGAGATATTCGATATGGTGACACCTTGCATGTAGCCTAAGTTGGATTCTGTGGACCTCAGTAAACGCAGGTATATAGCTGAATTCTTGTTATATTTTCTATATGAAGAATGTACAATAATATAGGAACTGCAATATGGCTTAGATTTAAAGAAATGTCTCCACGATTGGGAACTGACACGTAGGGAAAACATCACTACAGTAACTATCTTCAACTGACTGATTAGGCCTATTCAATTAGCCTTACTTTAAAGAATCAAGCTTTAGAATACAAAAAGGATTATATTGCTGCTCAAAGTATTGTAACACATTCCAGCTATTACAAAACAATCTATTCAATTCTACTTTGTCGCTTTGTGTTTCTAGAATCGCCTTCCAAACTATGGCGTTCGATAAATGAATGAGGTTTAGCCTACTTGTGTTAGTAGGGGGGCCCGTGGCGCATTGGATAACATCTGGCACAGAGACCGAGAGGTACCGAGTTCGAGCCCCCGTTGGGCGGATATGCTTTGTAGGCTGCTATTAGCGCCGTTGTATTGCAGGCTGTCTGTTCTGTTAGTAGTTAAGATTTAAATTGCATAACATGTAAATGTACAGCGCAGTGCGTTTGTCAGGCGCTTATTAAAGAAAAGATATTATTATTTATTATTATTATTAGTTTCTTTTTGACTGTAGTATTGGTGATATCGACGCTGTGTGTTACTAATAGTGAGTAACACAAACTAAGCTCTACGCCTGCATGTTAAGTGCTTGAAAATATTAAAAAATATTGTCCACGTGCCAGTAGCCATTCTGATATCAACACTGTGCTCTTAGGAACATCTAAACAGTCATACACAGACTTGAGACATCAAGCCTCAACGTATAGCCTATCATAAGATGCTTTGTGTAAATTTCGATATGCTTATATATGTTGATATGACGATAAGATACTGAATATATTAATTTGTGTCAGAGAGCAATCTGACAAGTTCAAGAGCTAAACTATCTTGAATAACCGCAGAAGAGACAACATTATCATACGCTAAGGCTATTCTATGGCAGAGCGATTCCAAAGGTTTTTCTAGCTAAAACTGATAAATTTCATATAAGGAAGTTAGTCGATTATATAATACTACGATTGTGTGATTGTAAGATTCCGTGTAGATTATATACAGTGATGCCTTGTATGTCGCCTAATTTGCCTGTGACCTCAGTAGAGCCCTGCGCCGCCGCCGCGCCGCCGCCGCCGACATTTCTTGGGCGCCGCCGCCGCCGATTTTTGTGGATCGGCGCGCCGCCGCCGCCGCCGCCGATAATTTCTCGGCGCGCCGCCGATGCCACGCTGATATGCTAAATTTTTTGTTGCATTTTTCATGTTGTTTACATGATTTCACAATAAATTGTTTGCTTCAGTGGGTCACAGAAGTAGACATAGACAGACATACAGCCAGACAGACAGAGACAGACAGACAGACACAGACAGACATAGGCCTACAGAGACAGAGAGACACAGGCAGAGACACAGGCAGGCAGGCAGACAGCAGACAGAGAGCAGACAGATTATGGGATGGATGGATAGATTGATGGATATATTGGTGGGGAGGTTGGATGGATGGATGGATTGATGAATGAATGAATGGATAGGTAGCTTGAATGACTGACAGATAGATTTAATAGATGGATAGTAATGAGGGAATATCGAAAAGGTCATCTGTCTTACATACATACTACATATATATATATATATATATATGTAGTATGTCTGTAAGACAGAGGATATATATATATGGTGATTGAATTGTCGGGGGATTGGGAGTGTTCAACCCCCGAATTCATTTTCAACCCCTCTAGTTAATTCCATAAAAAATACCTGTGGGGTTAAGTTAACCCCTCAGTGCTTCAGCATGCATTTAAGAAATTGCAAATCCCTAATACTATTGGCTTTCGGATTGGCGATCTGCATTTTACACTGCTATGGATTAAACTGCTATGAAACAAAGACTATATGGGATTTATAAAATCAATTCACGTTCTCGAAATAAATAATATTAACTTCAATTGTGACAAATTGGATATAATTATAATATAAATAGTATCGCAATGCCTGAAGCTACTAAAAGCAAACTCGCGGAAATGCTGTTTTTGATAGAAAAGCAGATGGCACCAGGACTCCTTAATCTATAAGTATTTTATAAAATATATCTCACTCTTCCTGTTACGTTGACTAAAGTTTTAGCAAATTGAAAATAATTAAAATTAATTACTTGTGAGACACCATAGAAAGGGGTTTAGGGTAAATGGTAACACCTTTTCACGAAAAGTAGAAGATCAGCATGGACGCGCGATTGATTCCCGCTACCATCCTAAAGGTCTACTCAGCATTTCATTCGCCATATGGCGTTCGTAAAATGAGCAGTAGGACGTGATGGGCGCCGTGCGTGGCTGTCAAACAGTTAAATTCGATTAATTTAATTATTTGTGATAATCCGTTTATACTATGAATTGTGATCATATTGTGGTGTGTCAGTTTGAAATAATAAACGAAGTTTATTATATTTATAATTGTGTCTTGTAGTCAGCAATTCGTTTACTAAAAGCTTATGGCGTTCTTTGAAATTGAACGAAGGTCCTTTTTAGTTTTTAAATTCATCTAAATAAATGTATGATTTCCTAGTAATGTATGTGTCAAACTCAAACACGATTCAAACTACATCTTAAGTACGAGTGACAGCTGATTGCTATCAGCACTGAAATAATAGAGAAATTTGTTTAGACGACGGCTTAAACTGCTACAATTACAGTGTGGAAATTCAAAATATTTCAAAAGTTCGGCGGCCCATTTGACCCCCTCATAAAATTCTGGATTCGTGATTGGCGCCGACCACGCCGCGACGCGCCGCCGCCGCCGCCGATTTTTGTTGGTCGGCGGCGCACCGCCGCCGCCGACCAAAATGACCGGCGCGCCGCCGCCGACACTATGAAGTCGGCGCAGGGCTCTAGACCTCAGTCAACGTAGAAACATAACCAAGCAAGTCATGTACATGATTGATCTTCTTCAAACGAGTTCTAGCTTCGTTTGAGACTAGGACTCAGTTAACTGTACAGTTGATGTCTGCATATTGTTGTTTTTTGCGATATAAAAAGTTTGTTTGCAGAGGGGTGGTTTAAAGCACAGGTAGGCCTTAAATTCTGCGCAATCCCCTCTTATACATTTCAGCTATTATATCGGCATCTATTTAGTTTAACATTTTCGTTTTGTATTTTCAGAATTTTCTTGCAAATGATGGCATTCAATAAATGGATGCTGCATTATTCGGCTTTGATTCTGCTCGTGTTTGGAATTGGTAATATCGACGCTCAAAGTGAGTAACCCAATCAATCTCTACGTCTGCATGTTATAATATGAAAATTATTGTACTCCTGCTCGCAACGTGGAATATATTAAATTAACTGAGCGATCCTGGAAAGAACTGTTGGCTTTTACTCATGCTAAGAATCTTTCATCGTTCATTTCATGTTAAATATGCTTTAGCCAAATAAAGAGAAACATACCAAGCGCTCATGAACAAGCTGATGCCCTGCACTTAGCTTTATAAATTTGAAATTTACGATTAAGATTAAGGCAGACAGATATTTCGAAAAGATATCATATTGAAATCGCTGTTCAACTTACGACCCCAAGTGAACTTAGCTATGAAAAAGACCACTGATTATAAGCTGTCGGTGGGAAGATAAGACGGCGAGGGAGATGACTTGCTACTCGCGCGCATACACTGACGCTTACAAAATAAAGTCGCTAATCCATGGTTTACTATGTTGAACATTACAGTTTCTTAAATTTACAATAATTTATATTCAGTATGATGCATTATTATAATATTATTAGACTTATGTATGTATAAAGTAATTGCTGATGTGAATCATTTATAACTATTCTATGAACACTTTAAGCGCCGCTATATATAGGCCTATATATCGTGGCCAGGCATCAGCCTTCGATGGCACTTGACAATTTGCAACGTCCTATGCAATAACCTTCAATCTGCATTGCAAGCCTGACGCTAAACCAATCACCTTCCGTGTTTCAAAAGTACTGAGCTATGCTTTCAACCAATATCTCATTGAAATTCTAGATAAGCCAAATATAACATTTAGCGTTTGGAATTCTTATGAAAGCGAAAGTGACTTTTATACTTAACTCTCACAATAATTTTTATTACATGTGTGTTCAACAGACCTAGATTGCGGAGGTAACTACACCACGGATTACGGTGTTTTTACGTCGCCAGACTACCCAAATGGCTATGACACCTATACTTTCTGTATATACACGATATCGCTCCCAACCATCAGTTCAATTACGTTGAATTTCGAGACTTTTGAACTGGACAGAACTAAAGAAGATTATGTCTTGGCAAGTGTAAATTTACAATGAACTCTGTTTAAACAATACCGTTAGCATGAAGCCATAGGCTAAGCAGCAGAACAGAGGAAAATGACCTAGTGTTTATAATATAAACACTAAGTCATTTATAATATAAACACTAGGTCCATATTATGGTCTCATAGTCCATCAGTGTCTTGGCATATAAAGGAGTCACCTATTGTCGTACCAACAAGCACTACTAAGTCTACCACTATCACCTTTATTATTACTAGGCCTACTACTATCATAATAATTTTTAGTGTTACGACATTGTCTTACCCGAAGTACAAATTATGACCCCTCTGGGCATAGCATAATTTCTTGGATGACTAGTCTTCGTTGATGTCAACATCGGTTGCAAAACTGCTGTGAATTGCATTGAAACATAGTCATAGATAAGCGCTGATAACGACATTTTCCAAGACGGTTGATGAAAGCCAGTGCTTCTAGATGTATTGGGCCGAAGGTTTCGAAGAACAGGGGTACAAAGTATGAAATATGTGAAATACATTGCTTCTATAGACAAGTAGTAGAACCGTGAAGGGTCCATGCTTTCGCATAAAACGCTTAATGTTATTGTTATTGCAATTATTATTGATACGAACAATTTTAAACTGCGCTATTACACAGAAATGCTAATTTGTGATACGATTTGTCAGTCACCAGGTGAAGACCAATTACACATCAAAAACTTTAAAGTCAGCCATAAATAATGAGTTTTTATGAAGAAAGAGAGTATTTGCGTCGAAATCAGTAGTCAGTTACTGTAGTACACTGTTAAGTCGGTTCCATGAGACAGCAAGATGCAATGCATCGTAGTTCAGCCAAGAGACACACCCGAGGATGGTAGGGAAGGATGTAAAAAGAGACTAGCGTTCTGTCCTGCCGTCATTCTGCTATTTTATTATTCTAACTTAATAAAGTAATGATTTATGTAGTTTTTTTCTAACTTTTATGTAGATCACTTGTCAAAGCAACAGTAACTTCGCGCAAACGGTTTATGACTGGAATGCTAATATTCCTCCGATATCGCTTCCTTGGTGCAGCTCTGGGCGATTATATTTCTATGCCGATCTCTACCGTAATTATAATTATTCAACAAGAGGTTTCAAAGTTCAGTACCAAGTTAGCACCAAAGGTAAGACACCGTAATTTGTGCGTTAAATGAATATCTTCCAATCGTTTAGACCAGGGGTCTCCAAAGTTTTCCAGCCGGGGGCCACATTGCTGACTTTCTAAAGCTCCACGGGCCAAAACTCCGAAGAAAAAACCGCGAATGAATAACTTTAAACAGACTATTTATTCCTGAGGTCTGATGCAGTGCAGAATTTCAATGCAGATATCAATAACAATTAAGATGTTTCTCGTTAGTCCTGATTAGTGTGCAAACAGCAACATGGATTTTGGTAATATGCATGTCAGAGTACAGCGGCGTTAAAATTTTCAATTTTCCCAATTTAGTTTGTTTCTTCAAGAAGAGTTCTGCGGGCCAGATTAAAGGTCTTAGCGGGCCGGATGTGGCCCGCGGGCCGTACTTTGGAGACCCCTGGTTTAGACTTCCGATGGAGGATCTTGATTGTTTTTGTTCGCTCTTAGATATTATACTGCTGAGGCTATCTTCTTTGTTGCACAGATTATGGCAGTTCATTTATTTAATGATTTTAATCTATCATAGTGCTGGAGTGTGTAAATAAGAAGTAAGAGCATAGCTAACATTACATAGTGTATTCCATTAAAATGCCGCAGAAGAAGTTAAGCGAGTTAGGACAAAAAGATGCTGAGGTTGGAAATAGGCCTACGCTTCGCTGACAAGATTGATCACAGTTAGCCAACAGCTCCTATGGGAAACACAGACGTGATGCTGATATAGCGCCTCATGTTCTCGTCCTCGTAACTTTAATCTAACCCCCTCGGAGATGCAACAGATAAGGTAATTGATAACTTGCTGAACACGAACACCAGGCGAGTGACGATTATTGACGAACCAAGTAAGTCACCATCAGAAGACCACTTCCTCTTCAGTGACGTTCCTGATTCGTTCAAGTCTGCAAATATTGGAGTTCAAGTAAGTAGTAGACATCGGGTGTGCTTGGTGCCTGGCTGTCGTCCAACCACGTCAAGCTAAACTCAGATAAAACCCAGTTCATTTTGCTTGGTAGTCATGGGTAGTTTTCCAAAATCGACTTGCATAATCTGCAGCATTGTTTCCATGGTGTCTTTCTATCCTCTACTGTGCAGGATGTGGATGTGACCTTGGGCCAGAGATTGACCTTCTCAGAGCATGTAGCGAATGCGCCAGATTTGTACAACTAACACTTTAGTTACAGCTAAAACTGCCAAAACCCTAATGCCCCCTTCATAATTATCCACTAATTAATAATTAAGGTAATTATTCAATTCTGTAGACCTAGCTCTTTACTGCATAAATAAGTTCCGTTCATATTTTAATATTTCGGCTATGCTGTTTGGTGGTACCCGGAGTATGCATTTTGTCCAATTTCACTTAGGAGGAGTAAGTTACCCAGCAAGACACGAACTCTTCAGCATCTCTTCCGCACGTGCTTGTAGATAATTTTCATCAATTGTGGTTTGACTCTTTTGTATCCGAGGCGCCTCTGGTGAGTTTCTCTTGAAATGGCGCTAAATAAATTCACAGTTACAATAACGATGGAACAGGTCTCACTTGTCGGCTTAAAATCACGAAGCCTTCGTTCCGGAATTGATTCAGTCTGGTCGACGAACAAAGCTCATTGTAGGTTCTTCACTTCAGCACATCAAGTGGAGTCCATGATGCTTTGTTTGGGCTGTCCAATTGGAACAGTAGCCATAGCATTTCTGTCTGTTGAACATTTTGCTTTCATACTACTTTAGTCGCACTGATGTGGATCAGTTGAAATTAGTAACTTGTGCAGCCATCTTCAGATTTTCTTAGCAGACGATTTATTAAAATCCTTGATATAGGGTTAGGCCTACATAGGGACACATTTTAGAGCGATGATTTCTTTTTGTCATTTTTTTGTCAGTTGACTGATCAAGTTTTCTCTTGCTAAACTGCTATCTGGCTTTACGAGTTCAGCGTAATAAAGCAGTTTCACTGTACTAAGATAATGCAGGCTGAGATGAGTATTGAAATGGTGAAGTGAGATTATATACAGAACAGTACAGCATTTTGGGATTAATAAATTTGGCAGGTAAACTAGAATGAGAATTTAGGATTTAAATTCTTTTGAAATAGGCTTATATTTTCAACTCAGTGCTATGTGAGAGGATTGAAAATTTTTCCTTAATTGATAGCCCAAAAGAATTTACTTCTAAAATGTTATTACTGTTTTCAGACTGTGGTAACACTGTATTTACCTCATCATCTGGAACTATTTCATCACCAAACTACCCTCAAGATTACAACGACGATGAGAATTGTACGTATTCAATTTGGGCACCAGAAGCCAGTTCATTTACGTTGAATTTTAAAGACTTTCATTTGGAACCGGAATCGGATTGCATATATGATTGGGTTCAGGTGAGGAATTGAATTATTTCGTTTTTATGATAATACATAAAGTTATGTAATTCAAAATGAGTATTGAAATGATGAAGTTAGATTGTATGCAATTTCCAGAGTGAAAAATCGTCTTTCTTAGCTCAAATAACAACTTCAACGTAACATTTATCGAGACTCTGAGAATATGCAAACGTCGATTATAATCAATTGCAGCATATAATATATTAGAGAAAACTAATGTATGCATACGTGTAATTGCAATTGTTATAGCGCCTCTTAAAACTCGTTACAGGTGCGCTATGAATACCCAAACCACGATCGAACAGCGTGATTTTCAACCGCTTGCGAAATAAAGGCATAAAAATGGAAGACGCTCTTGTCGCATATGGCATGTAAGCCTGTTCCTAAATGTGTGTCAACCACTGCAAAGCTTACATGTTGCATTCTGAAAGTACGTGACAGGGAAACAACCAGGATGGTTATACCTTGATGATTTATGCCGTTTTGAAATTATAAGATTAAATTAATTGTATTTATAGATCAGATGCGAGAATTCCGGCTACACATTGCCAAAATACTGCGGTTTAACTCTACCAAAGCCAGCTTACATCACCAATTGCAATAAAGTTCTGATATGGTTCCGTTCAGACGGGGCATCTGTCGCCGGCGGATTTAGTCTTCAGTATTCTATTACTCCAAATGGTATGACTATCAAATCAAGTCATGTATTTTTTATTGCAACGAATTTGAAACAATACTATTGTTAAGAGGAAATACATTAGTTACAAAGGGGAGGCGCAAAAGGGATCGCAATCACGCTAGTACAAATATAACCAAATCAATCGAAAGATGGAATTGAATAAGGCTACAGACATAAACTAACGACCTCTTACATAAACTATACACGAACAAAAGTAGTCCATAATCCAGACTTGACTAGGAGCATTACATTGTCACGTGTAGGCCGAAAGCTTAGTTATTTTCTTAACTACAGACTTAACTAAAAACGCGGTATTGTAATCAGAGTGAGCGATTTTGAAGTTTGAGTGAGAGTCAGTGAAGTAGTGAGGAGTTATAATTATCAAGCAAAAAAGAGCGATACCCTTTTAAATATGTAGCGATTGCATGCATTGCGAATTTAAGCAGGAATAGAGTTCCAAACTGAAATGCCAGATGACTTTATGGTGAAGCGACGAATGCTGGAGTGAGTTGACTGAGTTCTAACAGAACGATAAGGCTTACCGTTTCTTGTTTAATGAGTGTGAATGTCAGAGCCTAATTGGAGGTAAGTTAGTTGCTGAATACTTGAGGGATTAATCCATTTTTAGGCGATAAATAAATTAACCCATTTGAAGACACCTAATCTGGTTAATGTTAAGAAGCTTATATTTATAGTAGTGAGGACCAGTATGTTCTCCTCTACGAATGCCCGCGATAATACGCACTGCCCTTTTCTGAAGTAGAACTAGCTTAGACAGCCTAGATTATGTAACTATGCAGTATGCATGTTTCGTTTTCGAGACAGGCTAGAATAAGAATTCGTTTAACTGATTATTAACACTTAAATAATTTGTTAAGACTTACTGTTGATTTTTCCTAGACTCTTTATTGGTCCCTATTAACCCATTAGTGCCTAGCGTCCCCGTTTTGGGGACGCCCGCTTGGAAAGAGTTATTTGTAATATCAAGCAATATTGAGTGTTACAAGCTATTGCTACCAACAGTCTACTGAATTATCTTTCATTTGGGGTATAATTGGGCAGATATTTAATTGTTTGCGCGTTTTTATAGAGATATTAATGGTGAATATCTGATTTTTAATTGTTTTTAAAGTTATCAATATAAATTTGAGTTATCATGCAAAAACACGTTGCAATCAAAAATCTGAGTATATCCCTATGTTATTTTGTCTCTTAGCTATCCGCATCTGTTTTTATAGTGTTGATAGATGTTTGGTTGATTTTTTATTATACCAGAATATACCGTCCCCATTTTGGGGACGCTAGGCACAAGTGACCCCGTCAACTTCTAAGCTATAATAGGCGACTTTGACTGTTTCTGCAGCTGCAGTGACATGTGCATATGTGTTTTCTCAGCATGCCAAGAGCAACCCTACCTGCAAGCCCACATGAAACCCATTTAGGACCCATATTCCCATATGGGACCCGTATGGAGCCCATATGGGTCCCATGCAAAACCCAAGTAAATTCTGTTAGGGAAGAGGTATAACTGTCCGTGACATTATCACAATAATTTTGACAATGTACAATTATTATACTTGAGAATGACAAGGACTTCTGGGATTCAAGAATTTGCATATGTCCTCCAAGTGGTCTAATGTGAAGAGTGGTCATTTGTGAAGAGTGGTCTAATGTGAAGAGTGGTCTAATGTGAAGAGTGGTCTAATGTGAAGAGTGGTCTAATGTGAAGAGTGGTCATTTGTGAAGAGTGGTCTAATGTGAAGACTGGTCTAATGTGAAGACTGGTCTAATGTGAAGAGTGGTCAACTTGGACCTTGCGACTCTGTTGTTGTCAAGCTTCCAGCTGATGACAAATTCGCACTGTAGTTTGACAATTTTTCACCAGCCTGAATCTGATTGAATTCTCAGCAGTAAGAATATCCAGCCACCGTAACAGCTAGAGCCAATCAACGCAGGACTGCAGCTGTCCCATGCTGTGGACAAGATCAAAGAAACAGACCCTGGCACATTTGACTGCAGATTGGATTCAGCATCTGGAATAATGGTGACTTGCTGGAACGATAACAGGTTGGTGACACTTCCAATTGTCATGGCATCGAAACACTGAAACACTGAACACTGTGAAGAGGTGGCCATGGTCCGAAAGAAAGTTTGTGCACATCGCTCAGGAGGCCAGGATTATGTTATCGACCACACCAACAGACACGTGAGAACTTGATAAGATGAACCAGAACATCAGCACATACAGCATATCTGTCAAATCCAGAAAATGGTGCACGGTGGGCTCTCGTTGCTCATCTACTGATGCGGCAATACAAAATTGCTTGGATCCTATACCAACACACTGATGCAGCTATGCGCCGACCTTGGAACTGTTGGAACTTCACTATGCACTGGGTTCTACTAGCAGTGGAGTTTTGAGCTTGCTGCTATTGACCATTCTCTTGGTTGACTAAAAGCTGTTGAAGATCGAGTGCCATCAGAGATTCGCACTGATAGAATGAATCGATTCCTTCAGACTAGTAGTCAAATGCAGTTTCGCTGTGGTGTCTGCTGTCTAAAAGTAAGGAACGTTTGCTTCAAATGTGACATCGGACATCCGGACATTCATCAGAATTGTTTCAGTATATTCGTCCAGTTACTGTAGGCAAGAACTGCTATTTAGAACTGCTGTAGAACTGCTATTTCTCTTGCCATGATAGTCACATAAACAGCCTTTGCAATAATAGTAAGTTTTGTTCCAAAATAATTTCAACAAACCAGCTTGACATACATTATGGTCGTCATTATTGTATAGTTTTCCTTGATTACTTGACCATTAGTGTGGCCCAAACTTGCACGGCAAAATTTTGTTGTTGAAACTTGCTGCTCCACAAGGCTGCCCTTGTTCCACTTGACAAGAAGACTATGTGGTGAAAAAATTGAAGAGATCTGAGCATGTTTAGAGGTCGCGCCATTTTGACACTTTTTAGAAATCGCAAAAACCGCACGTCGCGTTTTAATAGCTAGACTCTACATTATAAATTAAGGTTAACACCATGAACTCCAAGCACCTTCTTTCTAAATCATAATCTAGATCTCAACTGTATTTCAGTAAATTGAAGAACAATAAGCTTTCTTACAAATAAAAAAGCTTGTTTTCAAGTTCTAATTGTCTTTAGAAAATGGTTGCTGATTTAGAGGTAGGCCTAATCTATAAATTTTGCATGCTAACGTATAGACTAAAGTTTTCATAACAATTCGTTTAATTTACAATTGGATTGTTCACTATTGCTCCTCATGCATACCGCTAAATTTGCATGATTAAAGTATTTTTTTATTTGTGAAGCACTCCTTAACTGTGAAATACAACGCATGCTTTTCACTTTTTATAATAAACGCCTATATGTAGCAAAAACAGCAGCTATCATGGCATCAACCAGGAGTTCTCCACAATTTTGGCTGTTAGGGATGCCTAACAAGGACATTCTTGGGTCTGGACTACCAAAAAATGGGGATATATGTTTCATCACCAAAATGAGTGATTCGGGTGTTAGCTAGCTGCGAAATCGTATGACGGTTACAGTCTGCTGAAGAAGAATAGACTTAAATTCAAGATTTCTGCCGACTCAAAGAGGGACAGTTTAAGGTCGATTTAAATTAACTATTTGACATCTCACGGAAAGATGCAATGACTTTGATGA
Organism: Aporrectodea caliginosa; assembly: GCA_020284085.1. Classification (NCBI taxonomy): domain Eukaryota; kingdom Metazoa; phylum Annelida; class Clitellata; order Crassiclitellata; family Lumbricidae; genus Aporrectodea; species Aporrectodea caliginosa. The sequence continues at coordinate 151,023 of JACEVL010000759.1, forward strand.
CAAGTCAAGAGGACAAGCTCTTTCTAAAAATGAGAAAAAAGATCCTTCAAGTTTGTTGCCAAAATCTTGACGAACAGAGAGACTTACAAGAATTTCAGCGGCGCTCAAGCGGCAGTTCGAAAGTAAGAGTAAGTAGCCGACCAATTGCAACTAAGTAGTGTTGTTACAATTCAATGATTTGAAGCTTCTTGCATAGTTCCTTGAATACTCAGACCGTGTCATCAAAGAAAAAGCAGTGGAGGCATTCAGTCGTCTTCTCTGGTATTTCACCGTGCACCCTGTGTCACTTGCTTTGTTTGATGAGAAAACAGTGAAACATCAAGGCCACTATGGTGAAAACCTTACTTACCCACCTAATCAGCTATCCACGAAACGGCTGGACAGGAGATCCTTTGACCACAACACTACACTGGAGGCGTATGTCACAAGGAGTTCTTTAAAACTGCTTGGTCGTCTTACTATCCATGGTCAAGAACAAGCCAAAACGTTTCTATCGAAGCTTCTGCTCTCTGACCATTGAACCCTATACATTCCAGTCGATGAAGCCTAATGTCAAAATTTTGGTGTAGTCAATGACTGTGCAGAACGTGGAGTGGCTCTGATCTTGTCTCACAATGATGTACTAACTAAGGATGAGTCACAGAAACAATACTTGCTGCCACTTGACTCCAGTCATCGCACAATGATTTCTTTTCCGACAAGAGCAAAATGAAATAATCGCGGTTTTCGCGTTTTCCGGCACTTCAATGACGGTTATTTATGCAGACTGGAAAACTACTTTCATAATAAAAATTATATTGCATTACAAATTATTTGCATTTAATGCACTCTGACTAAGCAGTAACACTGCGGTAGGCCTATATATTTTATTAGGCTGTTCAACGTTCAAAATAATAGCTGCCTTGAAATTCAAAATGATACATGTCTTTTGACGTTTCATACTATATAGTGTAAAAGTGTGCAAAAGGCGCGACCTCTAAATATAGTTCAATCTGTCCAAAATTTTGCATACAGGGTTATATTTTCATGTGTAACAAGGGCAGCCTTGTGGAGCCAAACATTTCCACCTTTTTTGTTTTGGGCCACCCTATTGACCATTGATCATCATAATTATACCAGACAATGAGTTTGATGTTTGCAACTATGTGTTTAGCTACTGGCATGCTTATCTTTTTGATTACATGCATTAAACCTTAATAGTTGATTGATGCCAGCCTTGTAACTTCACGTGTGCGAACCGTGCCCATTTGTGCCTAGCGTCCCCAAAACGGGGACGGAAAGTAAAAATTGCAAATAAATGGTAAAAACTAATTTTAACTTGAATAGTGTTTGGCACTGAGTTTCACTATATAGAAATAAAGTTATTTTCATACTTTCATGAAAAAATAAAAATTCAGGCACTAATGGGTTAAGAATTCATCCGCACATCTTAATGATGATCAACTGACTATGAATGGTGTTGTAAACGCATCACATGAAACAATAGGCCTAAACGAAAAATGCTGCATTGCATTTACTGCAATGGAAGACTTGATGTAAAATTCACACTTGCATGCTGCTAAATAATTGTGCATTATTATTTTAGGATGCGGCAAGACAGATTATGGTGGCTTATCCGGAATCATCACGTCTCCGAATTACCCTAAACGGTACGACGGAATGACCTGCACTTACTACTTGTATCCTGTCGGCTCTGTAACCTTGTCTTTCCAGACATTCGACCTAGAGCCTTTTATCGACGACAAAACCGGAGATTATGTCAAGGTTTGGTCTTCTGTCATTTTTTTATCACGATAGTTGGTTAAATATTTCTATTCATTCATGAATTGAACATATTTAAGTAAGTGTGTACGTTCACATGTATGTATGCAGGTACGTATGCATGCAAATGTTTACAGATTATTATAATTGTTAATATCTAGAAAACTAGAACGGTTACTTAAGGATACGATAAGACGTGCTTTAATAATTTACAGACTAAGTATGTAAGAGCGTATACAGGAAGTTGAAGTCTGTGAGTTGAGCCAAGAATGATCGTCTCCACTATATATCGTTGAGCTCCGTTATGTGGGTTTCAGAACAGTGGTCTAAAGTCTAAGCCACATAGGCCTACATGTACAAACTAACCACATAATACAAAACAAACATTGTTCATCCTTTTGCAGAATAGGGTTTCATTAAGGGTTTCTAGATTGTGGGAGCTGCATTTGTTTTCAGATTGACTGCTTTGATGATTCGAGTAATGACATTGATACTCGTTACTTTCGAGGAAACTCGTTACCACCAATGATTTCCTATTCAATCTGCCGCTCTGTTCGCATATATTTCTATACCAACCATGTGATCTCTGGAACTGGATTCAACATAAAATACCAGGTCAATCCATTAGGTAAGCCTTTTTGTTGCGTAAATTTGCCGCCCGTTTCAGTCTATTATTATTTTACTCTGGTCATGATGGATATCAATATGTTTACTTTCAGCTATGCTTACAGATAGAATGTAATAGACGTGGTTTAAATTACTTATTGTTACGGAATTGAGTTTATTATCAGAAAGACAGTTCCAGAATGTCAGCCTGGCTGTTTCGTCACTGCCTGAGTATACGGTTGGCCAGTTAATTGCGTACGATGAAATACATAAACCCAAGTCCAACGCACCATAAATTACTACAGCAATGAATGCTTCAAACTAGTTAAAACACAATTCTGTCTATAAGCAACACGGCCAATAACAATGCCATAATCTCTTAAAATATAATGCAATATTGTTAAGGGCAAAAAGCAACCTGATTAATATTTTTTTTATTACACTTCTATATTATATCTCTCTTAGCCTATACAATAAAAGCAGTGCCAAAAATTTCACAGTTTTCTGCATACCTCATTAACCTATAATACTCAGGTTTAACCAACTTTAACCACTTTAGAACTTTTACAAGCAAACGACCGATAGTACCTCGCTAAATCAATCGAAAGCATGATCGCAAATTACAAATTTCTAAAGTGCTGCCCTGGAGCTAAGCGCAGGGCACCAACTTATTCGTGAGCGCTAACTAGTTGTAAGACTTCCAGAAATCGATGTCCAGTGGAGGTACGAGTCCGGTTGCCAGAGAAATCAGAGAGAGGAGGCCTATCGGCTGCTAAGGCTGGCTTCGTTGAGGATAAGAAAGCTTGGAAAGTGGAGGATCTGGTGGTTAGGGTAGGAATTCTTGAAGAAGTGAGACTTTAATTTAGAATGGAAAGCCTGTGAGTGATAGGTAGAGGAGACTGAGGCAGAAGACGGCGACTGAGTGGCGGTAGGGTTACACGGGCAAAAGGGCCATACGGGGCAAGAAGGTCACTCCCCATAAATTCGTTAGAAAATAATTTTAATTCGGTGCAAACCCCTGCAGACTTAATTTACATATATCGCTATTTTTGACGAAGTAAAAATATTTTTACACATGTCTTCGTTAATTTCTTACCATATAAAAGATTTTTTATCATTTGATGTGAAAGTTCCATTGAAAAATGAAAGCGTTGTTTGAAAGGAGTTGTGAAATCAGTTGAATTATATGAATAATTATTATTATTGTTAATGAGCGAAAATTGAAAGGTTTAGCGGTATCTCTGATATTATGTGTGTTACTTTTATTGTATTGTATTGTATTGTATTTGAACACTTGTTATAGCGCCCCTACCAGATTTCCCATTCAGAGGCGCTCCCGACTACTGCGCGAACGCTGAATCGGAGTTTCACGCCGAAGCGCATGAGCAATTGCGAGTGAAGGACTTGCCCAGGGTCCCTACGCGGCGACTTTGAGGTGGATTCAAACCCGCAACCCTGCGGCTGCATGGCACCGAACAAACCCCTATACCACCGCGCCCCAGTATATTGTGTTGTGTTGTGTGTTGTATTGTACTCCACGTTTATAATGCGACCGAGCCACATTTTATGGGACAAAACGGACGGGGCAAAACGATCATGGTGAAGAATGGCTTAAATGCAATAAGTGCACGATATGGTGTCACGAATCTTGTGGGCCAGAGGACATTAATGAGTGCTACAACTGATTTTAGTAATGTAAAAAAGATTTAGATAGCGCCTTTTAAGCACTGTTTTCACAAGGTGTTGTAACCTACAGTCATAAAATAGCCATTTTGTTCATTGTCTTGGCAGTGACATAATACCTGTACCTCTAAAAACAATGATAATAAATTCAATTTCATCCAATTAATGTTTGAAGTGCGTTCCCACCTGTGTCCATTTCAGGTGATCATAACTCATTTCGATAACACTTTCAATAACTCATTTCAATAACTCATTTCAATAACACCTTCCATAACTCATTTCAATCTCACTTTCAATAACTTATTTCAATAACTCATTTCAATCGCACTTTCAATCACTCATTTCAATAACTCATTGCAATAACTCATTTAAATCTCACTTTCAATAGCTCATTTCAATAACTCTTCTCAATAACTCATTTCAATAACACTTTCAATAACTCATTTCAAAAACACATTTCAATCACACTTACAATAGCACTATCCATAACTCATTTCAATAACTCATTTCAATAACACTTTCATTAACTCATTTCAATAACACATTTCAATCACACTTACAATAGCACTTTCCATAACTCATTTCAAAAACTCATTTCAATAACACTTTCAATAACTCATTTCAATAAGTCATTTCAATCATACTTTCAGTAACACTTTCAATAACTCATTTCAGTAACACTTTCAATAACTCATTTCAATCTCACTTTCAATAAATCATTTCATAAAGTCATTTCAATCACACTTGCAATAACTCATTTCAATAACTCATTTCAATTACCCTTTCAATCACTCTTTTCAATCACTCTTTGTAATCAATTATTTCAATTACTCAGTCCAATAACTCTTTTCAATATCTTTCGTCAATAACTCTTTTCAAACATTCTTTTAAATAACTAACTCTTTTCCATAACTAACTATTTTCAATAACTCTTATGAAAAACTCCTTTCAATAGATTTTTCAATAACTCTTTTCAATGACTATTTTCATTTGAAAAGAGTTATTGAAAAGAGTTATTGAAAAGAGTTATTGAAAAGAGTTATTGAAAAGAGTTATTGAAAAGAGTTATTGAAAAGAGTTATTGAAAAGAGTTATTGAAAAGAGTTATTGAAAAGAGTTATTGAAAAGAGTTATTGAAAAGAGTTATTGAAAAGAGTTATTGAAAAGAGTTATTGAAAAGAGTTATTGAAAAGAGTTATTGAAAAGAGTTATTGAAAAGAGTTATTGAAAAGAGTTATTGAAAAGAGTTATTGAAAAGAGAGTTATTGAAAAGAGTTATTGAAAAGAGTTATTGAAAAGAGTTATTGAAAAGAGTTATTGAAAAGAGTTATTGAAAAGAGTTATTGAAAAGAGTTATTGAAAGAGTTATTGAAAAGAGTTATTGAAAAGAGTTATTGAAAAGAGTTATTGAAAAGAGTTATTGAAAAGAGTTAGTTATTGAAAAGAGTTATTGAAAAGAGTTATTGAAAAGAGTTATTGAAAAGAGTTATTGAAAAGAGTTATTGAAAAGAGTTATTGAAAAGAGTTATTGAAAAGAGTTATTGAAAAGAGTTATTGAAAAGAGTTATTGAAAAGAGTTATTGAAAGAGTTATTGAAAAGAGTTATTGAAAAGAGTTATTGAAAAGAGTTATTGAAAAGAGTTATTGAAAAGAGTTATTGAAAAAAGAGTTATTGAAAAGAGTTATTGAAAAGAGTTATTGAAAAGAGTTATTGAAAAGAGTTATTGAAAAGAGTTATTGAAAAGAGTTATTGAAAAGAGTTATTGAAAAGAGTTATTGAAAAGAGTTATTGAAAAGAGTTATTGAAAAGAGTTATTGAAAAGAGTTATTGAAAAGAGTTATTGAAAAGAGTTATTGAAAGAGTTATTGAAAAGAGTTATTGAAAAGAGTTATTGAAAAGAGTTATTGAAAAGAGTTATTGAAAAGAGTTATTGAAAAGAGTTATTGAAAAGAGTTATTGAAAAGAGTTATTGAAAAGAGTTATTGAAAAGAGTTATTGAAAAGAGTTATTGAAAAGAGTGAAAAGAGTTATTGAAAAGAGTTATTGAAAAGAGTTATTGAAAAGAGTTATTGAAAAGAGTTATTGAAAAGAGTTATTGAAAAGAGTTATTGAAAAGAGTTATTGAAAAGAGTTATTGAAAAGAGTTATTGAAAAGAGTTATTGAAAAGAGTTATTGAAAAGAGTTATTGAAAAGAGTTATTGAAAAGAGTTATTGAAAAGAGTTATTGAAAAGAGTTATTGAAAAGAGTTATTGAAAAGAGTTATTGAAAAGAGTTATTGAAAAGAGTTATTGAAAAGAGTTATTGAAAAGAGTTATTGAAAAGAGTTATTGAAAAGAGTTATTGAAAAGAGTTATTGAAAAGAGTTATTGAAAAGAGTTATTGAAAAGAGTTATTGAAAAGAGTTATTGAAAAGAGTTATTGAAAAGAGTTATTGAAAAGAGTTATTGAAAAGAGTTATTGAAAAGAGTTATTGAAAAGAGTTATTGAAAAGAGTTATTGAAAAGAGTTATTGAAAAGAGTTATTGAAAAGAGTTATTGAAAAGAGTTATTGAAAAGAGTTATTGAAAAGAGTTATTGAAAAGAGTTATTGAAAAGAGTTATTGAAAAGAGTTATTGAAAAGAGTTATTGAAAAGAGTTATTGAAAAGAGTTATTGAAAAGAGTTATTGAAAAGAGTTATTGAAAAGAGTTATTGAAAAGAGTTATTGAAAAGAGTTATTGAAAAGAGTTATTGAAAAGAGTTATTGAAAAGAGTTATTGAAAAGAGTTATTGAAAAGAGTTATTGAAAAGAGTTATTGAAAGAGTTATTGAAAAGAGTTATTGAAAAGAGTTATTGAAAAGAGTTATTGAAAAGAGTTATTGAAAAGAGATTGAAAAGAGTTATTGAAAAGAGTTATTGAAAAGAGTTATTGAAAAGAGTTATTGAAAAGAGTTATTGAAAAGAGTTATTGAAAAGAGTTATTGAAAAGAGTTATTGAAAAGAGTTATTGAAAAGAGTTATTGAAAGAGTTATTGAAAAGAGTTATTGAAAAGAGTTATTGAAAAGAGTTATTGAAAAGAGTTATTGAAAAGAGTTATTGAAAAGAGTTATTGAAAAGAGTTATTGAAAAAGTTAGTTGAAAAGAGTTATTGAAAAGAGTTATTGAAAAGAGTTATTGAAAAAGTTATTATTGTTATTGAAAAGAGTTATTGAAAGAGTTATTGAAAAGAGTTATTGAAAGAGTTATTGAAAAGAGTTATTGAAAGAGTTATTGAAAAGAGTTATTGAAAAGAGTTATTGAAAAGAGTTATTGAAAAGAGTTATTGAAAAGAGTTATTGAAAAGAGTTATTGAAAAGAGTTATTGAAAAGAGTTATTGAAAAGAGTTATTGAAAAGAGTTATTGAAAAGAGTTATTGAAAAGAGTTATTGAAAAGAGTTATTGAAAAGAGTTATTGAAAAGAGTTATTGAAAAGAGTTATTGAAAAGAGTTATTGAAAAGAGTTATTGAAAAGAGTTATTGAAAAGTTATTGTTATTGAAAAGAGTTATTGAAAAGAGTTATTGAAAAGAGTTATTGAAAAGAGTTATTGAAAAGAGTTATTGAAAAGAGTTATTGAAAAGAGTTATTGAAAAGAGTTATTGAAAAAGAGTTATTGAAAAGAGTTATTGAAAAGAGTTATTGAAAAGAGTTATTGAAAAGAGTTATTGAAAAGAGTTATTGAAAAGAGTTATTGTTAAAAAAGAGTTATTGAAAAGAGTTATTGAAAAGAAAGAGTTATTGAAAAGAGTTATTGAAAAGAGTTATTGAAAAGAGTTATTGAAAAGAGTTATTGAAAAGAGTTATTGAAAAGAGTTATTGAAAAGAGTTATTGAAAAGAGTTATTGAAAAGAGTTATTGAAAAGATTTAGAGTTATTGAAAAGAGTTATTGAAAAGAGTTATTGAAAAAAGAGTTATTGAAAAGAGTTATTGAAAAGAGTTATTGAAAAGAGTTATTGAAAGAGTTATTGAAAAGAGTTATTGAAAAGAGTTATTGAAAAGAGTTATTGAAAAGAGTTATTGAAAAGAGTTATTGAAAAGAGTTATTGAAAAAAGAGTTATTGAAAAGAGTTATTGAAAAGAGTTATTGAAAAGAGTTATTGAAAAAGTTATTGAAAAGAGTTATTGAAAAGAGTTATTGAAAAGAGTTATTGAAAAGAGTTATTGAAAAGAGTTATTGAAAAGAGTTATTGAAAAGAGTTATTGAAAAGAGTTATTGAAAAGAGTTATTGAAAAGAGTTATTGAAAAGAGTTATTGAAAAGAGTTATTGAAAAGAGTTATTGAAAAGAGTTATTGAAAAGAGTTATTGAAAAGAGTTATTGAAAAGAGTTATTGAAAAGAGTTATTGAAAAGAGTTATTGAAAAGAGTTATTGAAAGAGTTATTGAAAAGAGTTATTGAAAAGAGTTATTGAAAAGAGTTATTGAAAAGAGTTATTGAAAAGAGTTATTGAAAAGAGTTATTGAAAAGAGTTATTGAAAAGAGTTATTGAAAAGAGTTATTGAAAAGAGTTATTGAAAAGAGTTATTGAAAAGAGTTATTGAAAAGAGTTATTGAAAAGAGTTATTGAAAAGAGTTATTGAAAAGAGTTATTGAAAAGAGTTATTGAAAAGAGTTATTGAAAAGAGTTATTGAAAAGAGTTATTGAAAAGAGTTATTGAAAAGAGTTATTGAAAAGAGTTATTGAAAAGAGTTATTGAAAAGAGTTATTGAAAAGAGTTATTGAAAAGAGTTATTGAAAAGAGTTTGAAAAGAGTTATTGAAAAGAGTTATTGAAAAGAGTTATTGAAAAGAGTTATTGAAAAGAGTTATTGAAAAGAGTTATTGAAAAGAGTTATTGAAAAGAGTTATTGAAAAGAGTTATTGAAAAGAGTTATTGAAAAGAGTTATTGAAAAGAGTTATTGAAAAGAGTTATTGAAAAGAGTTATTGAAAAGAGTTATTGAAAAAAGTTATTGAAAAGAGTTATTGAAAAGAGTTATTGAAAAGAGTTATTGAAAAGAGTTATTGAAAAGAGTTATTGAAAAGAGTTATTGAAAAGAGTTATTGAAAAGAGTTATTGAAAAGAGTTATTGAAAAGAGTTATTGAAAAGAGTTATTGAAAAGAGTTATTGAAAAGAGTTATTGAAAGAGTTATTGAAAAGAGTTATTGAAAAGAGTTATTGAAAAGAGTTATTGAAAAGAGTTATTGAAAAGAGTTATTGAAAAGAGTTATTGAAAAGAGTTATTGAAAAGAGTTATTGAAAAGAGTTATTGAAAAGAGTTATTGAAAAGAGTTATTGAAAAGAGTTATTGAAAAGAGTTATTGAAAAGAGTTATTGAAAAAAGAGTTATTGAAAAGAGTTATTGAAAAGAGTTATTGAAAAGAGTTATTGAAAAGAGTTATTGAAAAGAGTTATTGAAAAGAGTTATTGAAAAGAGTTATTGAAAAGAGTTATTGAAAAGAGTTATTGAAAAGAGTTATTGAAAAGAGTTATTGAAAAGAGTTATTGAAAAGAGTTATTGAAAAGAGTTATTGAAAAGAGTTATTGAAAAGAGTTATTGAAAAGAGTTATTGAAAAGAGTTATTGAAAAGAGTTATTGAAAAGAGTTATTGAAAAGAGTTATTGAAAAGAGTTATTGAAAAGAGTTATTGAAAAAAAGAGTTATTGAAAAGAGTTATTGAAAAGAGTTATTGAAAAGAGTTATTGAAAGAGTTATTGAAAAGAGTTATTGAAAAGAGTTATTGAAAAGAGTTATTGAAAAGAGTTATTGAAAAGAGTTATTGAAAAGAGTTATTGAAAAGAGTTATTGAAAAGAGTTATTGAAAAGAGTTATTGAAAAGAGTTATTGAAAAGAGTTATTGAAAAGAGTTATTGAAAAGAGTTATTGAAAAGAGTTATTGAAAAGAGTTATTGAAAAGAGTTATTGAAAAGAGTTATTGAAAAGAGTTATTGAAAAGAGTTATTGAAAAGAGTTATTGAAAAGAGTTATTGAAAAGAGTTATTGAAAAGAGTTATTGAAAAGAGTTATTGAAAAGAGTTATTGAAAAGAGTTATTGAAAAGAGTTATTGAAAAGAGTTATTGAAAAGAGTTATTGAAAAGAGTTATTGAAAAGAGTTATTGAAAAGAGTTATTGAAAAGAGTTATTGAAAAGAGTTATTGAAAAGAGTTATTGAAAAGAGTTATTGAAAAGAGTTATTGAAAAGAGTTATTGAAAAGAGTTATTGAAAAGAGTTATTGAAAAGAGTTATTGAAAAGAGTTATTGAAAAGAGTTATTGAAAAAGTTATTGAAAAGAGTTATTGAAAAGAGTTATTGAAAAGAGTTATTGAAAAGAGTTATTGAAAAGAGTTATTGAAAAGAGTTATTGAAAAGAGTTATTGAAAAGAGTTATTGAAAAGAGTTATTGAAAAGAGTTATTGAAAAGAGTTATTGAAAAGAGTTATTGAAAAGAGTTATTGAAAAGAGTTATTGAAAAGAGTTATTGAAAAGAGTTATTGAAAAGAGTTATTGAAAAGAGTTATTATTGAGTTATTGAAAAGAGTTATTGAAAAGAGTTATTGAAAAAGAGTTATTGAAAAGAGTTATTGAAAAGAGTTATTGAAAGAGTTATTGAAAAGAGTTATTGAAAAGAGTTATTGAAAAGAGTTATTGAAAAGAGTTATTGAAAAGAGTTATTGAAAAGAGTTATTGAAAAGAGTTATTGAAAAGAGTTATTGAAAAGAGTTATTGAAAAGAGTTATTGAAAAGAGTTATTGAAAAGAGTTATTGAAAAGAGTTATTGAAAAGAGTTATTGAAAAGAGTTATTGAAAAGAGTTATTGAAAAGAGTTATTGAAAAGAGTTATTGAAAAGAGTTATTGAAAAGAGTTATTGAAAAGAGTTATTGAAAAGAGTTATTGAAAAGAGTTATTGAAAAGAGTTATTGAAAAGAGTTATTGAAAAGAGTTATTGAAAAGAGTTATTGAAAAGAGTTATTGAAAAGAGTTATTGAAAAGAGTTATTGAAAAGAGTTATTGAAAAGAGTTATTGAAAAGAGTTATTGAGTTATTGAGTTATTGAAAAGAGTTATTGAAAAGAGTTATTGAAAAGAGTTAAAAAAGAGTTATTGAAAAGAGTTATTGAAAAGAGTTATTGAAAAGAGTTATTGAAAAGAAGAGTTATTGAAAAGAGTTATTGAAAAGAGTTATTGAAAAGAGTTATTGAAAAGAGTTATTGAAAAGAGTTATTGAAAAGAGTTATTGAAAAGAGTTATTGAAAAGAGTTATTGAAAAGAGTTATTGAAAAGAGTTATTGAAAGAGTTAGTTATTGAAAAGAGTTATTGAAAGAGTTATTGAAAAGAGTTATTGAAAAGAGTTATTGAAAAGAGTTATTGAAAAGAATTGAAAAGAGTTATTGAAAAGAGTTATTGAAAAGAGTTATTGAAAAGAGTTATTGAAAAGAGTTATTGAAAAGAGTTATTGAAAAGAGTTATTGAAAAGAGTTATTGAAAAGAGTTATTGAAAAGAGTTATTGAAAAGAGTTATTGAAAAGAGTTATTTGAAAGAGTTATTGAAAAGAGTTATTGAAAAGAGTTATTGAAAAGAGTTATTGAAAAGAGTTATTGAAAAGAGTTATTGAAAAGAGTTATTGAAAAGAGTTATTGAAAAGAGTTATTGAAAGAGTTATTGAAAAGAGTTATTGAAAAGAGTTATTGAAAAGAGTTATTGAAAAGAGTTAAAAGAGTTATTGAAAAGATTTATTGAAAAGACTTATTGAAAATAGTTATTGAAAAGAGATTACTGAAAGAGTTATTGAAAGAGTTATTGAAAAGAGTTATTAAAAAGAGTTTTTGAAAAAAAGTTATTGAAACGAGTTATTGAAAAGAGTTATTGAAAGTTATTGAAAAGAGTTATGAAAAGAGTTATGAAAAGAGTTGCTGAAAGAGTTGTTGAAAAGAGCTATTGAAAAGAGTTAGAGTTGAAAAGAGTTATTGAAAAGAGTTATTGAAAAGAGTTATTGAAAAGAGTTATTGAAAAGAGTTATTGAAAAGAGTTATTGAAAAGAGTTATTGAAAAGAGTTATTGAAAAGAGTTATTGAAAAGAGTTATTGAAAAGAGTTATTGAAAAGAGTTATTGAAAAGTTATTGAAAAGAGTTATTGAAAAGAGTTATTGAAAAGAGTTATTGAAAGAGTTATTGAAAAGAGTTATTGAAATTGAGTTATTGAAAAGAGTTATTGAAAAGAGTTATTGAAAAAAGAGTTATTGAGTTAAAGAGTTATTGAAAAGAGTTATTGAAAAGAGTTATTGAAAAGAGTTATTGAAAAGAGTTATTGAAAAGAGTTATTGAAAAGAGTTATTGAAAAGAGTTATTGAAAAGAGTTATTGAAAAGAGTTATTGAAAGAGTTATTGAAAAGAGTTATTGAAAAGAGTTATTGAAAAAGTTATTGAAAAGAGGAAAATTGAAAAGAGTTATTGAAAAGAGTTATTGAAAAGAGTTATTGAAAAGAGTTATTGAAAAGAGTTATTGAAAAGAGTTATTGAAAAGAGTTATTGAAAAGAGTTATTGAAAAGAGTTATTGAAAAGAGTTATTGAAAAGAGTTATTGAAAAGAGTTATTGAAAAGAGTTATTGAAAAGAGTTATTGAAAAGAGTTATTGAAAAGAGTTATTGAAAAGAGTTATTGAAAAGAGTTATTGAAAAGAGTTATTGAAAAGAGTTATTGAAAAGAGAGTTATTGAAAAGAGTTATTGAAAAGAGTTATTGAAAAGAGTTATTGAAAAGAGTTATTGAAAAGAGTTATTGAAAAGAGTTATTGAAAAGAGTTATTGAAAAGAGTTATTGAAAAGAGTTATTGAAAAGAGTTATTGAAAAGAGTTATTGAAAAAGTTATTGAAAAGAGTTATTGAAAAGAGTTATTGAAAAGAGTTATTGAAAAGAGTTATTGAAAAGAGTTATTGAAAAGAGTTATTGAAAAGAGTTATTGAAAAGAGTTATTGAAAAGAGTTATTGAAAAGAGTTATTGAAAAAGAGTTAGTTATTGAAAAGAGTTATTGAAAAGAGTTATTGAAAAGAGTTATTGAAAAGAGTTATTGAAAAGAGTTATTGAAAAGAGTTATTGAAAAGAGTTATTGAAAAAAGAGTTATTGAAAAGAGTTATTTGTTATTGAAAAGAGTTATTGAAAAGAGTTATTGAAAAGAGTTATTGAAAAGAGTTATTGAAAAGAGTTATTGAAAAGAGTTATTGAAAAGAGTTATTGAAAAGAGTTATTGAAAAGAGTTATTGAAAAGAGTTATTGAAAAGAGTTATTGAAAAGAGTTATTGAAAAGAGTTATTGAAAAGAGTTATTGAAAAGAGTTATTGAAAAGAGTTATTGAAAAGAGTTATTGAAAAGAGTTATTGAAAAGAGTTATTGAAAAGAGTTATTGAAAAGAGTTATTGAAAAGAGTTATTGAAAAGAGTTATTGAAAAGAGTTATTGAAAAGAGTTATTGAAAAGAGTTATTGAAAAAAGAGTTATTGAAAAGAGTTTGAAAAGAGTTATTGAAAAGAGTTATTGAAAAGAGTTATTGAAAAGAGTTATTGAAAAGAGTTATTGAAAAGAGTTATTGAAAAGAGTTATTGAAAAGAGTTATTGAAAAGAGTTATTGAAAAGAGTTATTGAAAAGAGTTATTGAAAAGAGTTATTGAAAGAGTTAGAGTTATTGAAAAGAGTTATTGAAAAGAGTTATTGAAAAGAGTTATTGAAAAGAGTTATTGAAAAGAGTTATTGAAAAGAGTTATTGAAAAGAGTTATTGAAAAGAGTTATTGAAAAGAGTTATTGAAAAGAGTTATTGAAAAGAGTTATTGAAAAGAGTTATTGAAAAGAGTTATTGAAAAGAGTTATTGAAAAGAGTTATTGAAAAGAGTTATTGAAAAGAGTTATTGAAAAGAGTTATTGAAAAGAGTTATTGAAAAGAGTTATTGAAAAGAGTTATTGAAAAGAGTTATTGAAAAGAGTTATTGAAAAGAGTTATTGAAAAGAGTTATTGAAAAGAGTTATTGAAAAGAGTTATTGAAAAGTTATTGAGTTATTGAAAAGAGTTATTGAAAAGAGTTATTGAAAAGAGTTATTGAAAAGAGTTATTGAAAAGAGTTATTGAAAAGAGTTATTGAAAAGAGTTATTGAAAAGAGTTATTGAAAAGAGTTATTGAAAAGAGTTATTGAAAAGAGTTATTGAAAAGAGTTATTGAAAAGAGTTATTGAAAAGAGTTATTGAAAAGAGTTATTGAAAAGAGTTATTGAAAAGAGTTATTGAAAAGAGTTATTGAAAAGAGTTATTGAAAAGAGTTATTGAAAAGAGTTATTGAAAAGAGTTATTGAAAAGAGTTATTGAAAAGAGTTATTGAAAAGAGTTATTTATTGAAAAGAGTTATTGAAAAGAGTTATTGAAAAGAGTTATTGAAAAGAGTTATTGAAAAGAGTTATTGAAAAGAGTTATTGAAAAGAGTTATTGAAAAGTGTTATTGAAAAGAAGTTATTGAAAGGAGTTGTTGAAAAGCGTTATTGAAAAGAGTTATTGAAAAGAGTTATTGAAAAAGAGTTATTAAAGAGTTGAAGAAAGTTATTGAAAAGAGTTATTTTGTTGTTATTGAAAAGAGTTATTGAAACGTTATTGAAAACAGTTATTGTAAAGACTTATTGAAAATAGTTATTGAAGAGTTATTGAAAAGAGTTATTGAAAAAGAGTTATTCAAGAGTTATTGAAAAGAGTTATTGAAATGAGTTCTTGAAAAGAAAGTTGTTGAAAAGAGTTAGTTAAAAGATTATTGAAAAGAGTGGTTGAAAAGAGTTGTTGAAAAGAGTTATTGAAAAGAAAGAGAAAAGAGTTATTGAAAGTTAGAGTTATTGAAACGAGTTATTGAAAGGAGTTGTTGAAAATAATTTATGGAAAGAGTTATTGAAAAGAGTTGTTGAAAGAGTGGTTGAAAGGAGCTGTTGAAAAGAAAGTTAGAGTTATTGAAAAGAGTTATTCAAAAGAGTTGCTGAAAAGTGTTCTTGAAAAGAGCTTATTGAAAAGAGTTATTGAAAAGAGTTATGCTTGAAGGAGTGGTTGAAAGGAGTTGTTGAAAAGAGTTATTCAAAAAGAGTTATTGAAAAGAGTTCTTGGAAAGAGATATTGAAAAGAGTTATTGAGCAGAGAAAGGAGTTATTGAATTGTTGAAACGAGTTGTTGAAAAGAGTTATTGAAAAGTGTTATTGAAAGAGTTGTTGAAAAGAGTGATTGAAATGAGTTTTTGAAAATAGTTTTTGAAAATACTTATGTAAAATAGTTATTGAAAAGAGTTATTGGAGAGTTGTTGAAAGAGTTGTTGAAAAGAGTGATTGGAAATGATGTTATTGAAAATAGTTCTTGAAAATACTTATGGAAAAGATGAATTGAAAAGAGTTATTGAAGAGTTGTTGAATAGATTTGTTGAAAAGAGTGATTGAAATGAGTTATTGAAAGGAGTTATTGAAAAGAGTTATGTAAAATAGTTATTGAAAAGAGTTATTGGAGAGTTGTTGAAAGAGTTGTTGAAAAAAGTGATGGAAATGAGTTACAGAAATAAGTTATTTTAATAGATTTATGTAAAATAGTTATTGAAAAAGAGTTATTGAAAGGAGTTCTTGAAAATACTTGTGGAAAAAAGTTATGGAAAAGAGTTTTTGAAATAGAGTTGTTGAATAGATTTGTTGCAAAGAGTGATTGAAAAGAGTTATTGAAAAGGGGAGTTCTTGAAAATACTTCTGGAAAAGAGTTATTGAAAAGAGTTATTGAAAGGAGTTGTTGAAAAGAGTTGTTGTAAAAGAAAGCGATTGAAAAGAGTTATTGAAGAGAGTTGTTGAAATCTGTTGTTGAAAAGAGTTATTGGAAAGGGTGATTGAAAGCGAGAGTGATTGAAAAGAGTGATGTAAAATAGTGATTGTAATGAGTGATTAGGAGTGTTAATGAAATAAGTTGTTGAAAAGAGTTATTGAAAGGGTGATTGAAAATAATTATGGAAAAAAGTGATTGTAATGAGTGATTGAAAGTGTTAATGAAATAAGTTATTGAAAAGTTTGATTGAAAAGAGTAATTGAAATGAGTTCTTCAAGAGAGTTATTGAAAAGACTTGTTGAAAAGAGTTATTGAAGGGAGTTATTAGAAAGAGTTATAGAATTACTGAAGAGAGTTGTTGAAAAGACTTGTTGCAAAGAGTTATTGAAGGGAGTTATCGAAAAGTGTTATTGAAATAGTTACTGAAATGAGTTGTTGCAAAGAATTATTGAAAAGAGTTGTCGAAAAGTGTTCTTGAAAATAGTTACTGAAATGATTTACTGAAAAGAATTGTTGAAAAGAGTTGTTGAAAAAGTGCTATTGAAAAGAGTTATTGAAAAGATTTACTGAAAAGAGTTGTTGAAAAGTGTTGTTGAAAAGAGTTATTGAAAAGAAATTTACTGAAAAGAGTTGTTGAAAAGAGTTGTTGAAAAGTGCTATTGAAAAAGAGTTATTGAAATGATTTACTGAAAAGAGTTGTTGAAAGAGTTTTTGAAAAAGAGCTATTGAAAAAAGTTCTTGAAATGAGTTCTGGAAAAGAGTTATTGAAGAGTGTTTTTTGAAAAGATTTATTGAAATGTGTTCTTGAAAATAGTTGTGGAAAAGAGTTGCTGAAAAGTGTTATTGAAAGGATTTATTGAAATGAGTTATTGAAAATAGTTGTTGAAACGAATTCTTGAAAATACTTGTGGAAAGGAGTTATTGAAAAGAGTTATTACGAAAGAGTTGTTGAAACGAATTCCTTGAAGAATACTCTATGGAAAAAGAAAGTTATTGAAAGAAAGTTATTGAAAAGAGTTGTTGAAATGAGTTCTTGAAAACAGTGATTGAAAAGAGTTATCGGAAATGCGTCATTGAGATGACTTATTGAAGTGAAATTTCTGAAAACAGTTATTGAAAAGTGTTATTGAAATGCGTTGTTGAAGTGATCTCTATTGAAATTAGTTATTGAAAAGAGTTATTGAAAAGAGGTTAGTTATTTGAGTTGTTGAAGTGGGTTATTGAAAAAGAGTTATTGAAAAGAGTTATTGAAAACAGTTATTGAAAGGAGAAAGTTATTGAAAGGGGTTATTGAAAAGAGCTATTGAAAAGAGTTGGTGAAAAAGAAGCTATTGAAAGGAGTTATTGAAAAGCGGTTATTGAAAAGAGTTATTGAAAAGAGTTATTGAAAACAGCTATTGAAAAGGAGTTATTGAAAGGGGTTATTGAAAGAAAGTTATTGAAAAGACTTATTGAAAAGAAGTGTTACTGAAAAGGGTTACTGAAACGAGTTATTGAAAGCGAGTTATTGAAAAAGACTAATTGAAAAGTGTTATTGAAAAAAAGTTATTGAAAACAGTTATTGAAGAAAGTTATTGAAAACTGTACTGAGTTGTTGAAAAAGAGTTATTGAAAACAGTTAGTTATGAGAAGTTTTTGAAAAAAGTTGTTGAAAAGAGTTATTGAAAAGAGTTATTGAAAATACGTTTTTGAAGTAAGTTATTGAAATGAGTTATTGAAATGAGTTATTGAAACACGTTATTGAAGTAAGTTATTGAAATGAGTTATTGAAATGAGTTATTGAAAAGAATTATTGAAAAGAGTTACTGAAAAAGGCTATTGAAAAAGTGTTATTGAAAAAGAGTTATTGAAAGGAGTTGTTGAAAAGAGTTATTGAAAAGAGTTATTGAAAAGAGTTATTGAAAAGAGTTATTGAAAAAGAGTTGTTTTGAAAAGAGTTATTGAAAACAGTTATTGAAAAACAGTTTGCTGTAAAGACTTATTGAAAATAGAGTTATTGAAGACAGTTATTGAAAAGAGTTATTGTAAAGACTCATTGAAAATAGTTATTGAAAAGAGTTATTGAAATGATTTATTGAGATGACTCATTGAAAAGAAAGTTATTGAAAAAGAGTTATTGAAATGTGTCATTGAGATGACTTATTGAAAAGCGTTGTTGAAGTGAGTTATTGAAATGTGTTATTGAAAAGTGTTATTGAAATGTTGTTGTTGAAATGAGTTATTGAAATGAGCTATTGAAAAGAGTTATTGAAATGAGCTATTGAAATGAGTTATTGAAAAGGGTTATTGAAAAGGGTTATTGATATTGAAAAGAGTTATTGAAAAGGGTTATTGAAAGGAGTTATTGAAAAGGGTTATTGAAAACAGTTATTGAAAGGAATTATTGAAAGGAGTTATTGAAACGACTTATTGAAAAGTGTTATTGAAAACTGTAATTGAAAGGGGTTATTGTAAAGAGTTGTTGAAAACAGTTATTGAAGAGAATTATTGTAAAGAGTTGTTGAAAACAGTTATTGAAGAGAGTTTTTGAAAAGAGTTGTTGAAATACGTTATTGAAAGTAAGTTTTTGAAATGAGTTATTGAAATACGTTATTGAAGTAAGTTAATGAAATGAGTTATTGAAATGAGCTATTGAAAAGTGTTAATGAAAAGAGTTATTGAAAGGAGTTGTTGAAAAGCGTTATTGAAAAGAGTTATTGAAAGGAGTTGTTGAAAAGCGTTATTGAAAAGAGTTATTGAAAAGAGTTATTGAAAAGAGTTATTGAAAAGAGTTATTGAAAAGAATTATTGAAAAGAAAGTTATTGAAAAGAGTTATTGTAAAGACTTATTGAAAAGAGTTATTGAAAAGAGTTATTGTAGAGACTTATTGAAAATAGTTATTGAAGAGAAAGTTATTGAAAAGAGTTATTGAAAGAGTTATTGAAAAGCAGTTTTTAAGCAGCATGCCTCGGAACTTTGCTGCCTCCAGGAACTTTTTCAGCTATTAAAAAAATAAGTTTGTTAATTTACATATTGTAATTAAAAATTATTTAAAAATTAGTTATTGATCCTTTTATTTAATTTAATTGCTTTCAGTGTTTATTGATATTGAAATATGCCCCTATAATTGTTCTGAATTTGTTGGAAAGAGTTCTGGAACCTTTTTTTCTACAAAAAAAGCACAGAATAGAACAGAGCAGAATGGAAAAGAGTAGAATTAACCACTTAATCAACATTATTCATTCCACAGAAGCTGCTCTGGAAGAAGGAGTTAGAATTAAAGTGCTTATTATAAAACAAGCGTTCTCAAAAAATTATATAATTTATGCTACTCCATTCTCCATGGCGAAGCAAAAAGCTCCTTCATTCATAGTACAAATTGGGAGGGCATGAATATTAAAAATCTGACGTTGACAAATATTTAAATAGTAAGAAAATTATGAAGAATGGTGCCCGTATACATTAAAATAATCCAAAAAAATGAAAATTTAATACTCAAAATTAGTGCAAAATGCTTCTTCATTCATGGAACAAATAGGGAGAGCATGAATATTAAAAATCTGACGGTGACAAATATTTAAATAGTTAGAAAATTATTAATAATGGTGCCCGTATACATTAAAATAATCCCAAAAAATGAAAATTTAATACTCAAAATTAGTGCTGTTATTTTAAAATGAGATTGTTGTTAATTGTTTAATTTAATTACATAGAACTGCCTAAAACCTGATGTGACGTCACACTTCTCAACCCCCGCCCCTACCCCATGTCACATATCGTCACAACTATTGAACCTCCTTCCCCTAGGTGCGTGACGTCATTTATGGACGGCCCCTAATCTGATATCGGATATAATGTATAATTTAGACCAGAATAAGAAATCATTGGCATGGTGTAAATGAATTATTCCAGTGCGAATACATGACTCATTGGCATGGTGTAAAACCGATAAGACCAGTGAATATACGAGGATCATTGGCATGGTGAAACCAGGTAGCCTAAGACTAGTATAAAAAATCTTTAGCATATTGTTTACCCAGTTAACACGAGGATCTTCTGGCATAAATGTTGTAAAAACCAGTAAAACACAAAATCAAACATAATTTTAAGGGGTCGTCCATTAATTATGTCAACAAAATAGGGGGAGGGGGTTTGGAAAAGTTTGACAGTTGTTGACAAGGGGGAGGGGGTTCGGTAAAAGTTGACGTCAACAAATTTTTTTCCAATGAATCAACACAGACCCTTCAAAATGGTAGCGAAAACATTAAGTAATGCTAAATGTATAAAAGTGCTTATAATGTTTAATACTACTAAAAAGGCTGGTAATAAACTAAACTCATATATTTTGAAATTCGAAATTGCATTTTTTAGTGTAAAACAATTTGAAAAATGATTCTACATGTATTGAGCCATTGTGTTTCTTTTTGGAATGGGGGTTCTGGGATTGTTGACATAATTTTTAGGGGGTCCGTCAATGTTTGACAGTTGTTGACAAAGGGGGGGAGGGGGTCAAAAACTGCCTAAAATTTGTTGACATAATTAATGGACGACCCCCAAGGAGTTAAATAAAAGCAGAATGCGTAAATTTGATGATCATTGGAATGGTTTTAAACTCGTTTAAATCATTGGTATTGTGCCAAACGAAATAAAATTACTATCACTTGCATGGTCTAAATTCCCGTGAGACCAGTGCATATTAAAGGATCATTGGCATGGCGCAAAACCCAGTAAGACCAGATTAAAAAGATTACTGGCCTAGTCCAAATACCAGTAAGACCAGTGCATATTACAGGATCATTGGCATGGTGTAAAAGCCATTAAGACCAGAATAAAAGATCACTGGCATGGTCTAAATTCCTGTAAGACCAGTGCATATTAAAAGATCATTGGCTTGGTGTAAAACCTAGTAAGACCAGAATAAAAGATCACTGGCATGGTCTAAATTCCAGTAAGACTAGTGCATATTAAAGGATCATTGGCATGGTGTAAAAGCCATTAAGACCAGAATAAAAGATCACTGGCATGGTCTAAATTCCAGTAAGACCAGTGCATATTAAAAGATCATTGGCATGGTGTAAAACCCAGTAAGACCAGAATAAAAGATCACTGGCATGGTCTCAATTCCAGTAAGACCAGTGCATATTAAAGGATCATTGGCATGGTTTACTAGCCATTAAGACCAGAATAAAAGATCACTGGCATGGCCTAAATTCCAGTAAGACCAGGATAAAGGATCATTGGCATGGCGCAAAATCCATTAAGACCAGAATAAAAGATCACTGGCATGGTCTTAATTCCAGTAAGACCAGTTCGTATTAAAGGATCATTGGCATGGTGCAAAACCCAGTTAGACCAGAATAAAAGATTACTGGCATTGTCTAAAAACTAGTAAGACCAGTGGATACACAAGGATCATTGGCATGGTGTGAAAACCATTAAGACCGGAATAAAAGTTCACTGGCAGATTCTTAATTCCAGCAAGACCAGTGCATACACAACGATCATTGGCATGGTGTAAAAGCCATTAAGACCAGAATAAAATCACTGGCATGGTCTTAATTCGAGTAAGACCAGTACTTATTAAAGGATCATTGGCATGGTGAACAAGACACCAAGACCAGAATAAAAAACACTGGCATGGTATAAATTTTAGTTAGACCAGTGCATATTAAAGGATTATTGGCATGGTGTAACACCCAGTAAGACCAGAAAAAAGATCACTGGCATGGTCTAAATTACAGTAAGACCAGTGCATACACAGGATCTTTGGCATGGTGTAAGACCCAGTAAGACCAGAATAAAAGATCACTGGCATGGTCTCAATTCCAGTAAGACCAGTGCATATTAAAGAATCATTGTCATGGTGTGAAAGCCATAACAACCAGTATATAAGATTGCTGGCATGGTCTCAATTCCAGTAAGACCACTGCATATTGAAGGATCATTGGCATGGTGTAAAAGCCATTAAGACCAGAATAAAAGATCACTGGCATGGTCTAAATTCCTGTAAGACCAGTGCATAATAAAGGATCAATGGCATGGTGTACAAGACAATAAGACCAGAATAAAAAACATTGGCATGGTCCAAATACCAGTAAGACCATACTAACCAGTAAGTGCATATAAAAGGATCATTGGCTTGGTGTAAAACCCAGTAAGACCAGAATAAAAGATCACTGGCAGGGTCTAAAGTCCAGTAAGACCAGTGCATATTAAAGGATCATTGGCATGGTGAAAAAGCCATTATGACCAGAATAAAAGATCAGTGGCATGGTATAAATTCCAGTAACACCAGTGCATATTAAAGGATCATTGGCATGAAGTAAAAACCATTAAGACCAGTATAAAATCATTGGCATGATCTAAATTCCAGTAAGACCAGTGCACATAGAAACATCATTGGCATGGTGTACAAGCCATTAAGACCAGAATAAAAGATCACTGGCATGGTCAACATTCCAGTAAGACCACTGCATATTGAAGGATCATTGGCATGGTGTAAAAGCCATTAAGACCAGAATAAAAGATCACTGGCGTGGTCTAAATTCCTGTAAGACCAGTGCATATTAAAGGATCATTGGCATGGTGTAAAACCATTAAGAGCAGAATAAAATATCACTGGCATGGTCTTATTTCCAGTAAGACCAGTGCATATTAAAGGATCATTGGCATGGTGTACCATTAAGACCAGAATAACAGATCACTGGCATGGTCTAAATTCCAGTAAGACCAGTGCATACACAAGGATCATTGGCATGGCATATAACCCAGTAAGACCAGAATAAAAGATCCCTGGCATGGTATAAATTCCAGTAAGACCAGCACATATTAAAGGAAAATTGGCATGATGTACAAGCCATTAAGACCAGAATAAAAGATCACTGGCTTGATCTAAATTCCAGTAAGACCAGTGCATAATAAAGGATCAATGGCATGGCGCAAAACCCAATAAGACCAGAATAAAAGATCACTGGCATGGTCTAAATTACAGTAATACCAGTGCATATTAAAGGATTATTGGCATGGTGTAATACCCAGTAAAACCAAAAAAAGATCACTGGCATGGTCTAAATTCCAGTAAGACCAGTACACATTACAGGATTATTGGCATGGTGTAAGACCCAGTAAGACCAGAATAAAAGATCACTGGCATGGTCTAAATTCCAGTACGACCAGTGCATGTTAAAGGATTATTGGCATGGTGTAAAACCCAGTAAGACCAGAATTAAAGATCACTGGCTTGATCTAAATTCCAGTAAGACCAGTGCATATTAAAGTATCATTGGCATGGTGTGCAAGCCATTAAGACCAGAATAAAAGATCACTGGCATGGTCTTAATTCCAGTAAGACCAGTGCAATGCAGTGAATATTATCTCAAACCTTAAAGTGCACCAAAATTATAGTCACATGGAAAATCTATTCTAGTAGCTCAACCTATCACCAAGGCAAATATTTCACGTCAACAGCAGGCCTAAAGACTAAAGAAATATCAACGTACTGCACAATTATCAACAGTAGTCATAAGCGTTTCCCACCTCAATTCAACGGAAACGATGTCAAGCCTTAAACTCGACGACGGAGAAAACGATCGAACCGTTCGAACGTCTTCACCTCAACTGGAACAGACCGGAAGATCTTCACCTCACACAGAAGCGAGAACGGCCTCAGTCTAGCAGGTAATCGATCGATTGAACTTCGTAATTCCTTCACGAATTCGTAATTTCACGACTAGCGATCAAATCGCCACAGTGAAGAGAAAGATTACGAAACAGATCTTCACTCTTTAAGCTGTCTCTCTTGCAGACTGATTGTCTCGATGTTCACCTGATTACGGCTTTGTTTTGGTGTGCCATCGGTTGATGCCTTGTGCACTAGACACCCGTGTAGGAGGCTGTATGCAGTCCCCGGACAAAAAGGCTCCGGGAGTGGTTTTATCCTAGGAATAATCAACTCCCCCATCCAATTTGTCCTAGGAAGAATCAACTCTCCCATTCAATTTGTCCTAGGAAGAATCCCCTCCACAAGTCATTTGGTCTCCAGGAAGAATCAACTGCCCAGTCATTTGGTCCCAGGAAGAATCAACTCCCCATTCAATTGTCCTAGGAGAAATTAACTCCTCCATTCAATTTGTCCTAGGAAGAATCCATTCCACAAGTCATTTGGACCAATGAAGAATCAACTCCCCATTCAATTTGTCCTAGGAAGAATCAACTCCACTGGAGTGTCTATTCACCAACAGGAGTGTTTTAGTCCTAGTAACAATCGACTCCACCGGTCAATATTCCTAGTAAGAATTAACTCCACCAGTCAATAATATCCTGGGATAAATAGACTCCGGAGGGTTTAAAAGGGAGAGTCTATTCAGCCTACTACACCGGCGCAATAGAAGTTGCTAATTACAATTAGGCCTACAATTATTTTTCAAGGTCCAGACGTCGTCTCTCTAATTTAGGCCTACACCAACCAGTGTTACCACTCTAACTTTCGAAAAAACATAGGTGAAGCTCAAAAAAACATAGGTGAAGCTCAAAAAAACATAGGTGATAGCTAAAAAAAACATAGAAAAACATATACACGTTTTTTAAAGGAATACCTGTGGAATTAGTTAAAATTAGTAATGAAAGACAGCAGTACTACTGTAGGTTACACATTTGCTACATAAATTAATCACCAGAAATCATAAACACATACCTGTCACAAATATTATTGCTGCAATTAAGCAACAATTAAGGATGATAGTAGGGTCATTGGATCAATGCAACAGTTGTTAAAAAGATGCATCTTCATCGAAGTTTACTAGTTCAGCTCATTTTTCTGCACGGTCTTTTCCAGTTTCTCGCAACGCCCTTCTTTCACATCTTCAACGACAGATTTTGGAGGTTTCATATGTAATCAAATTACAGTTGTATTTTGTATTGTATGTAATAGCAAGCACCTTGATATTTGATTGCTTCCTTTGCAAATAGTCTGTTCGCTGCAGTATCGTATTAATGTAGTCTGTATGCTTTGTTTTCACAAGACTCCACACAAGCTGAAGAGTGGGGCAATGCCAGAATCTGACACATGAAGTTGGACAGAACTTCACAGAAGACCTTATTTTGGCTGGTTTAAGTGAAGTGCCGAGTGTTGAGTCCATATTTTATGAAAATGCCTTAAATAAATTTAAGTAATGCCACAGTATAAATAATTATACAGTACGTCGACTCTCGGCCTCTGCTGCAGTCAGAATGTGTGACTGATTAGAAAGTGAGTTAGCTCCGCCCACTGTCAAACAGCTCACTTTCAAAATGGCGTCACCAGATAATTAACCTAGTCAACAGGCAGCGGTGATTTGAAAGTTAGTTAGCTCCGCCCACTGTCAAACAGCTAGTTAGCTCCGCCCACTGTCAAACAGCTCACTTTCAAAATGGCGTCACCAGAAAACCTAGTCAACAGGCAGCGGCCGGAGTCGACATACTGTATGATTATTTATACTGTGGTAATGCTTTAGGAATTGCTGAAAAAGTACCTTTTTTAACACGTAAAAACTTCCATGAAAAAACATAGATTTTGGACAACAAATCCTAGAAACATAGATGAGACCAAAAAACATAGACAAAAATAAAAAACATCTTGGAGGAAAAACATAGGAGTGGTGAGACTGGCGCCAACCACAGGTTTATATTGGCTAACGCTCGGAAAATATTCGCGGGCTTCGGCGGGAAACTCAGTGACCAATCGGAGAGCTTAAAATTTGCCGCCAATGGGCATACGTGACTTGGTATTAGAACACACCCACGCCACCTCGCTGCAGGCAAGTGAAAGAAAGGTTGGAAATGGACAACCGTCACAAAACGATGAAAAAGAATGCTAAATCGATAAATAGGCTAACCAAGAATTCAATTGCGAGCTCTCTGGTAGGCAAGCACACCAGGGACGTAACTAGCGTTGGGCTTGGGGGAGGCTTAAGCCCCCACCCAAACGAAGCTGAAGCCCCCTAAAATGCATCCAGCCCCCGGCTCCAACATGGGCTCGGGCTACCGTACTCGCCATGTTCAAGGCTTAAAGCCCCCCAAACGAAAAGTCCTAGTTACGCCACTGAAGCACACATGTATAAGGAAACAAATGTAGGCTCACTCCTGGTGTGATAATTTAGGCCTATTCAAGGCCAACAACAGTTTTTTGCGATAAAGAACCTTCAGCAATAATTAGAATAGTCAAATATGCAGATGACACAATTTTTCAAATAAGTTTTCATGCCCACATGGGATACGAGTCCCAAGTGGGCACTGGGTAAGGTATACCTGGCTTTATAGTTGTAGGCATGTAGTTAAGTAAGTAAGTATATTCTTTATTAAACCGGTTGCAGAAGAGCCGCACTCCGGTGTACAAACATCATAGGACAAACACAAGGTCAATAGGAGTAGGCCTATAGCATTCTTCCTAAAAATGCTTTCCTCATATTATTGCCGATAAGAGTCACCCTGTCATGAGACCGGGCGAAGGGCATAGGGCCATATAGGCCTAGGTAGTGTATTGCAGGCTCATAAAAAAATTATCTATTGAGTATTAGGTAGTGTATTGCAGGCTGTCTGTTCTGTTAGTAGTTAAGATTTATGTCTTCAGTCATTTGTGTTCTTATGAATTGTTTCAATTGCATAATTGTACACTGTAGGCCTAACCTGTTGCGGTTTGTCAACCGGATTGTTGAATAAACGAAAATATTATTAGTTAATTTTTTTTTGGGAGCAACTTATGTAAAACATGCCAAAAACTCTGTCCTCAGCGCGTAGGCAGATTTCGTTTACGTAAACGTTAAGATCTAGTCGACGTGTTGTGGAGGGATCGTAATCGTTATCTCCAAACTTCTAAATCGCCATTCGAAAGCCAAGCGCTGCATGGGCAACAGCTTATTCGCGAACGCGACAGAGTTTGACAGAGCAATAACTTTAGAACAGAGAGCGCATGATCACATCAATCAATCAATCAATCAATCAATCAAAACGCTTTTATTGAAGCCAAATAAAAAACACATAACATTTCAACATTAAAAAAATATCAGGATTGGCCGCAAGAAGAGTCCCAAAAGGGATCAAGATCCCGCTAACTATAGGGACACCTAGAACAACATTTCAGAAATCTGAATTAGCTAAATCCTTGATAAACAGTGCCAAAAAAGTGTACATCGTTATGACGTAGCCTATACCCATAGAGATGTATAATATATAAATATATCACTAGAGGGCTGATCAGCCATTTTTTTGAGGCCACCGATTCAAAAGGCCTTGACCCTTGGGCTATACAAAATGGCGGAACGATCGAAGTTAAATTGTGTAGTGTGTGGATGGATGTAACTTATTAAAGCCCGAAAACAAGGCCGCTGGAATATTATTTAATCGATAAGTTGTTATTTTGGGTCTGTTGGACTTTTGCAAGGCGTAAGCTTCGAAAAGAATTAAAGTCTCGCTTAAGCTTGACTGCGTCATGATTTCAACCAATCAAAACGCGTAATTTCAATTTAAATTAACTGCGGAGTTCGTGATAAGGTGTTATTTATATCTATGGTTGTGGCTTCAAAATTAGCGAAGGGAAGATACGCCATGTTCCCTCTAGCGATGATAATAATACCTCAATGAGATATTATTTTTCATCGCTAGAGGGAACACGACGTATATTCCCTTCGCTAATTTTTGAAGCCACAACCATAGATATAATAACACCTTATCGAGAGCTCCGCAGTTAATTTAAATTGAAATGACGCGTTTTGATTGGTTGAAATTCATGGACGCAGTCAAGCTTAAGCGAGACTGTTTAATTTCTTTTCAAAGCTTACGACTTGCAAAAAGTACAACACACAAAATAACAACTTATCGATTAAATAATATTCCAGCGGCCTCGTTTTCGAGCTTTAATAAGTTGCCGCATTCACACACTACACAATTTAACTTTCGATCGGGTCGCCATTTTGAGACGGCTCCGGGTCAAGGCCGTTATGGTTATATTCGTTAGCTGGCTCGGGGTCACAGCTTCAAAAAAATGGCGGATGCGGGCTCTAGTGATATATTTTATATATTATACATCTCTATGCCTATACCTCAACGACCCTAGAAGTCAAAGTATAGTACTGTCGTCGCTAAACACGAGAAAAGACTATACTAGGAGATCTGTTCCGCTGACCCAGAGCTATATATTACCGATAATATATAGCTCTGCGCTGACCTTGCGAGTCAGAAAATCTAGCGATTCTATCCCCAAGTTTTAGTGGCTTTTTTTTAGCTACAGTGAGCCCTCTACCGAATGAAAAGACTGGTGGCCATGATCAGTGTGACCACTCCTTGAGAGTTTTCCCAAGATCTTGGGAATTTGGGGTCGACTTGGGATTTGGGTATTTTGCATGGCAATCTTGGGATTTTTAAGATCTACTGAGGGGTCGTCCATTAATTATGTCAACAAATTCTAGGCAGTTTTTGACCCCCTCCCCCCCCTGTCAACAACTGTCAAACATTGACGGACCCCCTAAAAATTATGTCAACAATCCCAGAACCCCCACCCCTACAAAAAAGAAACACAATGGCTCAATACATGTAGAATCATTTGTTCAAATTGTTTTACACTAAAAATACAATCTCGAATTTCAAAATATATGAGTTTAGTTTATTACCAGCTTTTTAGTAGTATTAAACATTAAGCACTTTTATACATTTTTAGCATTACTTAATGTTTTCGCAACCATTTTGAAGGGTCTGTGTTGATTCATTGGAAAAAATTTGTTGACGTCAACTTTTACCGAACCCCCCTCCCCTTGTCAACAACTGTCAAACTTTTCCAAACCCCTCCCTTTTTGTTGACATAATTAATGGACGACCCCTGACTAGTTTTTACCGTACTTTTGAACAGTGGCAGATTAGAAAAATCTCGCACAGCGGCACAGTGAAAGAAGTTCATTATTATTGTTGCTTGTAAAAATTGCAATTTGTTAATTCCATGTTATGCACCGGCTTTTTTCTTTGCGAGTTCTTAGCTAGGCATTTTTGTGAATAATTTTGATTGTTAAAACGCATTTCATATTTGGTCGTGGATAGAGTCACGCCCGACGTGAGCCTATACCTGGAACTAGAATCACGCCCACCTCGCAATTGGTCAATGCATGTCACATGATTGTGTGTAGGCCTACCTGAAACGAACCGACCGATAAACATTCCCGATTGCGGTGGAAGGTTGTTCACCGTCTAAAGACGACACTAACCCTGACCCCTAACCGAGGCTAACCGACCCTCACGACGCCTAACCTGACCCTAACCGTCCCTCACGACGCCTAATCTGACCCTAAACGACCCCACGAATCGTAACCTGACCCTAACCGAGAGCGAGAGGTACCGGAGTTCGAGCCCCGTTAGGGCGGATATGCTTTGTAGGCTGCTATTAGCGCCGTGTATTGCAGGCTGTCTGTTCTGTTAGTATTTAAGATTTAGGCCTATGTCTTCTGTCATTTGCGTTCTTGTGAATTGTTTCAACTGCATAACTGTAAACTGTACCGGTTGCGATGTGTCAACCGGATTGTTTCAATAAAGGAATTATTATTATTATTATTATTATTATTATTATTATTATTATTATTATTATTATTATTATTATTATTATTAACCGATCCCCTCAAGATGTCCGCCATATCAAAATTCCACGGAAAGACAACAAGTTCACGTGACAGGCTTTAGCCAATAACGCGACGGGCGTGAATGTAGAACTGGGGTTCCGCTAACGCCCGGGGCGTGAACGCGGATCCACTACGTTCATATTTATCACAACTTTTCGTTTTCAGTAATATTTTGACCAAATCTTGAGAGTTTCTGGAAAGAGCTTGGGATTTCAGAAAATGGAGAGTGGTCGCACTGGCCATGATGTTTGAATGGATGCGCTAATCGAGCGCCGTCGTGATTCAACGAATATGGCGGAGTATGTGTCAAATTCGGAAGAAACGGACATTACTTAGATTTACAACCGCTACCCACGGTTTGAAGAAATATGTTTACCGAAATGTGACTAACTTCTGCACGGGGATAACGTTGATATTACAGTTGTAATTTTAACTAAGAAGTTTTAGGGCCTATATTGGCATTGGATAAAAGCGTGGTGCTTCTGCGGCGGAAAATGCCGCCACGCAACCCGCGAAAATTTACTTCTGCGGCGGAATTTTTTTTGACATTTTATCTAAAAACAACTCTAACCCTAACACTGACCCTAACCGACCGTCACAGCGCTTAAGCTGACCCTAACCGACACTCACGAGGCCAAACCTGACCCTCACGACGCCAATTTATAGGAAGTACCGCATTTTGAACAATGCGCATGCGCCGAAGGTTGCGCATGCGCAAAGCGCTTCCGCCGCAGAATTGTGTCGAAAATGTTACTTCTGCGGCGGAATTTTCCGCCGCAGAAGATTTATCCTTGGATAAATCTCCTGTGGCGGAAGATATTTGGCAATCCTCCGAAGTCCGGTCCCAAATTATTTCACAGCATTTTTCTCACCATCACTTTACAAACCGTTTATCGACTACTAAATATTGTAATTGGCGCACAGCATTTGCAAATAACTGCCGAAAACGTTCCGTTTGTGACTGTTGCGCCATTGAAAGGCAGCCAAGTAGCTGGAAAAGAGACCGCAACTTGTACCACTCTGATACCGGAGTTTACGTTTTGCTTGCATCCACAGTCCTTCAATCATCGTTTCTGTGTGAATGTCCCGGTGTACTGAATCAACAAACTCACGAGCGTGCACAACGAATGCGTGATCATATACCCCGTTGTTAAGCTGCGAGACATTCTGATAGCCTCGCCAAGCGTCTGTGAGAAGCATAATCTATGTGATAAGCCATGCGAAATAATTTGGGACCGGACTTCGGAGGATTGCCGAAAATTTTACTCCTGCGGTGGTAACCTTTTGCGCATGCGCCACGCATGCGCCGCAGCATACGACTTGAAAACATCTTAAAATGGCTGAATTGTCAATAGGACAAACCTTTCCAAGAAGATTTATCCTTGTTCAAAATGCGTTACTTCCTATAAATTGGCGTCGGTGAGGGTCAGGTTAGGCGTCGGGTAGGGTTAGGCGTAGGGTGAGTGTCGGTTAACGGTAAAATGTGAAAAAGTTTCCGCCGCAGAATAAGTTTGGTTGCGTGGCGGCATTTCCGCCGCAGAAGCACCACGCATTGACATTAGTGTTCAACCGCTCAACTCTAAATAGGGCCTAGTCTAATTCAGAAATAGAAAAAGCCTTTAACTTTCATATTAACCAAAATGCAGTTTGCAATTGGTCCTACAATAAAGAATATTCTGTCTATCTATCGGTAAAAGTGTATTTAGCGTATTTTATTGATAGTGGAGCAATACGTGTATTTTAGTGTATTTTATTATTTCAATTATTTTCATGATAACTGTAATGAATCCAGCTTCTATTTAAGCAAGATTACTTTAATCCAATCCCACTTCTATTTCAGCTAAAATTATTTCCATCAATCCCACTTCTATCCAGCAAGAATTCTTTTTGTCAATCCAACTTGTATTCAACCAACGCAGAAAAACCCATGCAATGGCGGAGTCATTTACGACGCTAAACTACACGCTTTTCCATCAATCCAGCTTCTATTTTTTATTTTCTGTTTTCTACTGCTATAGTTTACTTCCACCAAAAAAGCCCCAACAATACACCCTGCGACCGTGATCGCACGCACCATTGTAATGTAATGTAATTAGTAATTTATATAGCGCCGCTCACAGCCGAGGCCATTCAGTAGCGCTCCCAGTGCGAGAACCCCGAGAAAAGAAATATGTTTTAAGGAGAGAGAGAGATGAAGACAATGATCCAGAAAAGGAAAGTCTCACGCAAAGTGAAGTGAAGGGCATTCAATAGCCTAATGATGGCAAAGGATCGAGTTTGAGCAATCGTAGTCCTAGCTCGAGTGGGACAAAGAAGTCAGATCGGTCCAGAGACGGAAAGGCCGATGAGAAGATGTCAGAAGAGGAGGACGAATTACATCCCTGAGGTATTTGGAGCAAGTCCCAGTTTGGATTTGAGGACCAAAGCAAGGACTTTAAACTGAATGCGGTCAGAGAGAGGAAGCCAATGCAGTTGGTTAACCATGAATGATGATATATGGGAGTATTTAGGAAGGTGAGCAATCAATCGAGCAGCAGTATTGAGAACAGGGTATAGACGGACCTTGGGAAGACCAACAAGTAGGGAGTTGCAATAATCAATTCTGGAACAGACAAATGCATGGACAATGGATGCCATGGTAGAGAGAGAGGAACAGATCTGCGAATAACCCTGAGACGCCGTAGGTGAAAGTAAGAAGGATCGTGTAAGGTTGGTTACATGAGCAGAAAAAGTGAGAGAGCGCTGTCCAAAGTGGCTTACCTAGGTCACGCACACAAGTAGAAAGAGACGTAAAATTAGGGGAAAGTTTCTGCGAAAGCGAAAAGTCGACTTTTTGTGTACCTCTTGCAGATAATTTACAGCGAAAGACGTTTATTGTTAGAATGTTGTACTCATATTGACATTAACTGTTGATTGTTGTTAAGATGTATGTACACCAGAGTGCAGATATGCAATTGGTTTTAATAAAGAATATACTTACTTACTTACTTACTTATTTTAATAAATAACTAGTTTCCTCAATCCAACTTCCATTTAGGTAAACAATTATTTTTATCAATCCAGCTTCCATTTATGCAGACACATGAAAGAAATAATATTATAATAAAATGCACTAAAATACTTGGCCGGCAGTATCATGAATTAAATACGCTAAAATACACTTTTACCTATCTATCTACTTGTTCTTTCTCATGTCGTACGTTACCTTTCTCGACAGTTCTAGTCTTTTTCTCTCCGTCTATTTGCTTCCTTTCATAATTATCTAACCGCCGCTCTAATGGCTCTATGTTTTGTGCTGCACCATTTCTTAGGCTTGGACTTCCGAAACATTCTGACATCTATTATCAGTGCCCTTTACCCCATGGTTGCGAACTGTGTAAAACGCAATCGGGAGAAACGTCACTGATCACTATAGGAAAACCCGTGAAAGTCACCTAAGTGTAGTATAGGAAGTTACAGTGCTCTCTAGACTTCGAAATACGAGTTCATTTTGACTGGATAAGAAATGGACCACCACCTTGGCACTCCCCTATATGAGGTCAAGCTCCACACTAAACCAGTTTGCATCAATTTGATACCTATTTGATTTTTTTGGATGTCATTTCATTTATTCATTCATTTCAAGAATTTATATATCTCTCCTTCAAGAAGCCTGGTCAGAGGCGCTCCCAGTCCAACCACAGTGATACGAATAAGTCTGACGAATTTGATTGATTGATTGATTTGCAGTGCTTTGCAGTTGGGATGTGAAGCTCTAGATGCCGGACTGTAAATTTTGATTCGTATCCAATGCATCTACTAATGTGTCATGCAAGCATTCTGCTATGCGTGCATAGTAGAATGGCTATGCACACATCAGACATTGTGTCATGCATGAATGTTTGCTTTTGACATATTGTGCAATGCACACATTAAGCATTATGCTTTGTATGCTTTAGTCATTGTGAATTGCATGCATTAAGAATAGTGCCATTCATACTGCAAGCATTGTGTAATGCATGCATTAGACATTGTGCCTTGCATTAATTAAACAATGTGCCATCATGCATGTAACATTGCACCTTGTATGTGGTAGACTATGTGCCATGCAAGCATCAGACATTGTGCCCGTTGTGCTTTTGACGTTGCACTGTTTATGCTTTAAACACTGACCTGTGTGCATTAAATTGAGCCATGTATGCATATGTGACAGTGAGACATTTTCCAAAGTATACATAGTGCATACGTGGCACAATACACTAGGCACTGTGTGTTGAATGTGTCCAGCTTTATGCCATGTAGGCTTGTGCCCCAGCCCATGATTGCCCTTATTGCATCTAAAGAGGTGACCATTCATGAATAACTAAGGCATGTGTGATTATTCCTCATTGATTGTCTAGTTGCGTGCCTGCAGGTGGTCGATAATGTCTCAATCAGTTGAGTCAATGATTTTTTCCTCTTGTAATTTGAATTGCCGACTGATGATCTGATTGTTTTCCGTTTTCGATTGCACTGATTTATATGCAGCATCCAACTCGAATGAAATCACTTCTTGTCAGACTTGTTTGAACAACTCGGCGCCCAATTGTTTACAGAGTCCCATGTGGATTATGCAATTGAAATAGACTTTCATTAGGCAGAACTGACATAAACAAAATCCAGACTAATCAGGATTTGCATAAGAGGATTGCTTGCAGTGGGGCTTTGTAAGTCAATGATTTCATTGAAGTACAGCAAAGCAGTGGTTGCTGACTGTGTGATGAATAAAAGTGTTGATTACTGTTTAGGTGGAAAAGTGCCACAAATGTAAATGTCAGATAACACGTGCAAAATTCACATCAAATTTAAGTTATTGCTGTCAGAAACACTTATATGTGAATTTGATTATCTAATGTTCATCAGGAACATATCAATTTGGCAAAAGTCAAATTAACATCAAATTAATTACCAAAATGTATAATGGTACATGTCAAATTAACATTAAACTCTTGTTTTGTTATTTATGTATTAAAAATTATCACATGATAATTATTTTATCTAAATAATTTTATCTAAATTATAATAAACTTTATGCACTTTAAATATGGACAGTAGATTGACAGTTTTGCAGATTTAATAAAAAAACATTAAAAAAATTAACATTATAGCAAATATACATAATTAAACAGAATTTCAGAGATCATTATAGTCTACTGATGTGAATAACATGGTTTCAACCAAAAGATCTCGAATTTCAGAGCATTCTATTGACCACCATGTAAGGCATGTATCTACTAAAACAGAAATAGTTTTTATTGGAATAATACAAACTATTGGTTAGCTCTGCATTAGCAAAATGCAGTGACCTGATTGGTACATTCAT
This sequence comes from Aporrectodea caliginosa, assembly GCA_020284085.1. Taxonomy (NCBI): domain Eukaryota; kingdom Metazoa; phylum Annelida; class Clitellata; order Crassiclitellata; family Lumbricidae; genus Aporrectodea; species Aporrectodea caliginosa. Next base: position 185,851 of record JACEVL010000759.1, read on the forward strand.
TAAGATATCTATAGGGTGAACACTGATCTATGCCACACAAAAAATCTAAGAAATAGTAACAATAAGCAGTGGAAATGCTAAAACCATAAGTACAAATACTGAGCAAATGAAACTAGTGAATAGTGTGATCACCAACACAGAAAAATATTATGAAAGAATGAGAAACAATGACTTACAAAAGCAATGCATTTTTTTTNAACCCTAACCCTAACCCTAACCCTAACCCTAACCCTAACCCTAACCCTAACCCTAACCCTAACCCTAACCCTAACCCTAACCCTAACCCTAACCCTAACCCTAACCCTAACCCTAACCCTAACCCTAACCCTAACCCTAACCCTAACCCTAACCCTAACCCTAACCCTAACCCTAACCCTAACCCTAACCCTAACCCTAACCCTAACCCTAACCCTAACCCTAACCCTAACCCTAACCCTAACCCTAACCCTAACCCTAACCCTAACCCTAACCCTAACCCTAACCCTAACCCTAACCCTAACCCTAACCCTAACCCTAACCCTAACCCTAACCCTAACCCTAACCCTAACCCTAACCCTAACCCTAACCCTAACCCTAACCCTAACCCTAACCCTAACCCTAACCCTAACCCTAACCCTAACCCTAACCCTAACCCTAACCCTAACCCTAACCCTAACCCTAACCCTAACCCTAACCCTAACCCTAACCCTAACCCTAACCCTAACCTTGCTGCCGTGTATTGCTGTTCTGTTTATTCTGTGTATTGCTGTTTTGATTTATGTCTTCTTGTGAATTGTTTAATTTGCACCTGTACAAGATCTGTACAAGACCTATGTACCGTAGGCTAGCGTACTCTAGCGATTAACTCAGCGACTGTTGCCTAACTACTATGTTCGACCGTAGGCTAGCGTACTCTAGCGATTAACTCGGCGACTGTTGCCTAACTACTAGTCCACGCCTAAAGGTCTAACATTCCAAAGCGTCCGTCTCATACCGATGTGCCCCCGATGACCTAGTTTCACTGTCGGCGGCCGATACCAGTCACGACACCTCGGCCTGTAGGCCTATCTACTGCGTGCATCGGCTTATACGGCTGTGTAGCAAGTTAGTCTGTGCACGTCGTTTGAACTGAAGAGTCGAACTGCTTAGATCCGCTTTCGCTCTCGCCTAGCAAAGGTCGCCCTTTACTCAGCGATAGACAAGCCATAATATTATAAGTGTTGGTCTAAACCCGGAACAATTCATTTGTTCTGTGACATCGGTTCCGTGTGTTAGAGAGTTTGCAGGCTACGTTCGTAGTCTGTACCATTAGGCCTTATATTTTATATATACCGAAAGCTAAGAGCCGTCATTAAGGACAGTACATATGGAGGGTAGAAAACCATCGAAAAGAAAGACAGATGGATTAAAACTGTTTTTCATTGGTTATAAACATTACAGGGTAAGAAGCTTCTTTATTGCCGAAATAAATTTCTGTAGCTTTGTATATGTATGCATGCATGCATGTATGTACATTGTATTTACTGAACGATTTAGTCAACATAGCATTTTATTGTAGGCCTACATGATAGTGTGATAATATGTAGGCTCATACTGTTTTAATATAGCTTCCTTACAGGGTGGCGGCCAACCACATGATACTGGTTGTTGGTTTCGTCGTTGTTAGCCTCACTCGTTGTTGTTAGCTCTCACTCGTCGTTTTAGTCATAGATGCTTTCTGTAATTGTTTTTAAATCAGCTGTTGTCAGTTCCTGATCGTGAATAATGAGTTTGACCGAAACATCCTTTAGCGTCTATAGGCCCCTATGCTTCGTGACAAATGAGTTTTGACAGCTGACATCTGTTTATCGCTATATGCTCGTGGTAATGAGTTTCGACGGCCGACTTCCTGTTTAGGTTTGCAGTTGTGTTGGTCTGTTGTGTCACGAAATTAAACGACAGACCAAGCCGCTTATATGGGTGTGAATCCAAACCGCTTGTGTGGGTGTGGGTTGGGTTGTTCAATTGTTGTAGAATTATTTGGAGGGTTGGGGGCTGATGTAGGGATACAATTTAACATGTTTTAATGTTACACTGAGTTCAAACCGCCAGATAGACTACTACTCCAAATAAAACAACAGTTGGCTGAGTTACGGCCATATTTGAATGATTTTGACCTTTTGAGTTTTGACCTTGAAATGTCATTGGATTGCGTTACTCCTCTAGTGCTCTGTCTTCTGGAATCTATCTTAGGGAGCTTTGTGTGCCAGTGCTTTCCATACCAGGTCGTAGATTCCTTCGCTCTGCCACTCAAGGCGACCTGGTTGTCCCTGTGGCTCGAACTTCGATGGTGCTTCATAAGAGCTTTGCTGTGGTCGGTCCATCTTTCTGGAATAGGTTGCCTAGCAACCTACGTAATGAGCTTCTTGGTCTTTCCTTGCCCCTTTTCCGCAGGCGTTTGAAAACCATTCTTTTCGATCGTGGTTTGGTGTTGTCAGGTCGGGAGCGCCTCTGAGGGAGTATTTCTTGAAGTGGCGCTATATAAATTTACGATTACGATTACGATTACGATAACCCTTATCGGTCAGAGCAAGCAGGAACGATAAATTAAGGTAGAGATAACCCGTGCTTGAGTTGCGGGAGCTCTGTTGTTCCACCACACGCATCCAGCGCCGCTGCTCTCTCCTCTCAGCTGTACTGAAACTGAGCTTATTGTTCCTCGCTCGCGGACTGCTATCAGGTAGCGCCGTTGCTTTTCCGTATCCGGCCTTGCGACCTGGAATGGACTCCCTAACGTGGTCAGTAGTGTGGCCCAAACTTACACGGGGAAATAATTTTTGTTGAAACATGCCGCTCCACAAGGCTGCCCTTGTTCCACTTGACAAGAAGACTATGTGGTGAAAAAATTGAAGAGATCTGAGCATGTTTAGAGGTCGCGCCATTTTGACACTTTTTTGTAGAAATCGCAAAAACCGCATGCTTGGGTTTTGGAACTTGGTTCCATTGTCGATTTACTCTTTTTATCACAACAAATTAATGAGGAGTCCAATTTAGATGAACTTTTTACTGTTTATTTATCTCGATGAGAGCTATATTTTGATTAAAATATAAATACTAAATTCAGGGTCGTTCAAGGTCATTTCAAGGTCATAAGAAACAAAATCTAACAAAAATCGAAGAAAAATGATCAGATCTCAGCCAATAATTGTTGAAATTGGTTAATTCTGTCGCGTAACTAAGGACGAGTCACAGACACAATACCTGCTGCAACTTGCCTCCAGTCATCACACAATGATTTCTTTTCCGACAAGAGCAAAATGAAATAATCGCGGTTTTCGCGTTTTCCGGCACTTCAATGACGGTTATTTATACAGACTGGAAAACTACTTTCATAGTAAAAAATTATATTGCGTTACAAATTATTTGCATTTAATGCACTCTGACTAAGCAGTAACACTGCGATATATATTTTTATTAGGCTGTTCAACGTTCAAAATAGTAACTACCTTGCTATTCAAAATGATACATGTCTTTTTACGCTTCATGCTATATAATGTAAAAGTGTGCAAAAGGCGCGACCTCTAAACATAGTTCAATCTGTCCAAATTTTTGCATACAGGGTTATCTTTTCATGTGTAACAAGGGCAGCCTTGTGGAGCTAAACATTTCCAACTTTTGTTATTTTGGGCCACTCTAGTGGTCAGTCAAATATCTTCTGGCCACGCTGTTTAGTTTTTCACTGACCTAAAGACCGGGTTGGGTTGGGAGCGCTTCTGAGTAGGCATCCCTTAAGGGGAGCGCTATATATAACTTTGCTAAAATAATAATAATAATGATAATAATAATAATAATAATAATAATAATAATAATAATAATAATAAATAATAATAATAATAATAATAATAATAATAATAATAATAATAATAATAATAATAATAATAATAATAATAATAATAATAATAGTAATAGTAATAATAATAATGCAGATAATAATTGTAAATTATAATAATATAATTATATAAATTAAGCAAACCTAAGCACTTGTAATAGGCCTACGAGTGAAGATACAGTGCAGCATGTATTTCTTTCTTTATTAATGTCCGATATTTTTAAACTTGGCACGGAATATCGAAGTTTATCTAGTCTTTAGAAATCACCATTGATACAAAAATTAATAAATTTTATTGTAAGATCAAACATTTGTCCTGCTGCAATATGGTTTTCCAGAGATATATAAAACATACATACACATTATACGTACCTTGTTAAATGCTTAAATAATTATACATATTACATAAATACATACATAAATAGGAAATGCATAATTCTGTAGTGTGGTGTAGGCTAGTATGTAGGCCCACACTGGGACCAGCAAGGAGAGAGAGAGACAGACAGACAGACAGACAGAGACAGAGAGACAGAGACAGAGACAGACAGAGACAGAGACAGACAGGGAGACAGAGACAGAGACAGAGGCAGAGAGACAGAGAGAGAGACAGAAAGAGACAGAAAGATACAGAGACAGAGACAGAGACAGAGACAGACAGAGAGAGACAGAGACAGAGAGAGACACAAAGAGAGAGAGACAGAGAGAGAGACACAGAGAGACAGAGAGAGACAGAGAGACAGAGAGAGACAGAGAGAGACAGACAGAGAGAGACAGAGAGAGACAGAGACAGAGACAGAGACAGACAGAGACAGAGACAGACAGAGACACACAAAGAGAGAGACAGAGAGACAGAGAGAGACAGAGAGAGAGACAGAGAGAGACAGAGAGAGAGAGAGAGAGACAGACAGACAGACAGACAGACAGACAGACAGACAGACATAGAGAGACAGAGAGAGGCAGAGAGACAGACAGAGATAGAGAAATAGAAGAGAGAGATTAGACAGCTGATGTGATTCCAGTTTAAATAATGTAGTTAGTTGAATAAGTCGGAGGCAAAATAGACATTCTTGAATTGTGCATTCGCAACGATATGAAGAGATTTGAAGACAAGAGTGATGCAGTGATGATTAGGAGTTGTAGTAACCAGGGCCAATGAGGGCCATATTATCGACAGTGGCACTGTGCCTAGGGCCTTCGAGCCTTCAAGAGGCCTACGCAGTTTCATTAGACATTAGTGAATGTATCCAGGATATTAAATAATCAACATTATAAAAATGTCAGTTGAGATTTAAAATCAAAACTGGTTATCTTCGCGAATCACGATTAAACATGACGTCAATAAATAATGTGAATGCGGAATTATGCGTTTAGCTCTAATGCAGAGCATGCAGTTGGGGCAGTGTTGCCAGGTACTTTCCGGAAATCCCGCCCAAAGGCTTCCCAAAATCCGCCCAAAAGTAGCCCAATATAAATTATAGCATAAACAAAATGAAAATAGCTGAAAATTATCAAAATTTATGTAATTATTTACTTCTAATTGAACTTTGGTAACTTGTTTCATCGTAAAGTTCAAAAATTGAATGCATCCGAACGGGGTAATTTGTTCCTTAACATCTCCAACATTTCACATTTTAGCATCTGAATGTATTTTTCACAGTCCTTGCAATACCGTTTTCCGTATAGCGGACAAGAATTAAAGTAGAACAAAAAACCGCAACCCGCGGACATCGATTTTTTCCCGCAACTAAAGTTTGAAACTAGCCCAATTGGGCGGGAAAACCGCGGAACTGGCAACACTGAGTTGGGGTCTAATTGATTGACGAATGCAAGAGTGCCTTGGGCCTACGGCGACCCTCAAACGGCCCTGGTAGTAACAACCGTTCTAGCGGGTAAGGGAAAGTTGATTTGGGCTACGCTGCAGCCTGGATAGGATGTCATGCAGGAAGAATTCATAAAAATTTCCACAAAACATAATAGCCTAATCAACAAATTAGCTCAGCATGTAGGTCTAAAACACATAATCAAAGTCGAGTAAGTTTTCTCTAACTGAAACTAATTTTTTCCAGTGCTAAAAAATTCTATTTCAGACTAATTATTATTATTTTTATAAGCTTACATGTAACTATCATGATTGATAAGCGGCGCGCTACAGACAGAAAAAAACTACAGACCTTGAAGAAGTCAGCATTCAAATTTAACTTATAATATTTCAACAATTTTGGCTACGATAAAATATTTATAAACGTTCTAACAAGGAGGCTGATTACGATGGCGAATAAAATTAGCGCAACTACACCAACACCACAACGTCAGAAGGAAGAGCAGGCGGCAAAATAGAGGGCTAGGCCTATTCGTCCACTTTCACGCCGATGCTAAGAAACAAATGAAGTCTCAAACATTTAATTTCCATGGCTGCCTGCCATGTATGTAATTACATATACTGCTCCTTATTCAATGAGCCTATTTACTTGAATAAAAGTGCCAAGTTAAAATTTATGACACGATTTGAAACTAGGAAAAATGTATTAAATTATTAAGAATTATTTGTCATTGAATGCTTACGATCACAACTATTATACAAATAGAAACTGTCAAAAGACCAATAAAACCATAAAGCCATCTACAGGTATTTTAAAATCCACATCGACCTACAGTATGTCAAAGTCTTAAAACCATTTTTTATGCATTACTCCGGTTTTGCCTTTGGTGATATATTATCACTGGTTTGCAGTAGGTCATGCATCGCTTAATGGAGGTAGGCCTACTTCTCTCTCTGGAGTATCATAGGCAGGAGGATTATCGAGTCCGTGATTCAGATGTTCACAGCGACCGTCAATATTTCTGGTTGATGTCCTGGAAGACTCTGGTGAAAGAACAAAAACAGGAAATCCCTCGTACATAGGTCAAGCCTAAATTTTCAAAATACTAAGTGGTAAAATTGTCCACGCCAAAATAAAAGCTCCATCTCTAATATTATAAAAAAACGCATGTTCTTTTAGTGGAGATATTAGCCTATGCGTTACATTCTTGACGATCTTGACGCGATCCTTTATCAACATGCCTTATGATTCCACAATTTCCGACTTTATACCACAGATAGACCTATAATATAATATATGATTGCCACCAGGGGCGTCCATCCCCCTTACGCCTATGAAGCATTCCCCCCTCTTTTTATCAGAATGCCCCCCCCCACGACGACAGCCCCCAGACGACTGGTCGACTGTCGAAAAAATAGAAAATCTTTATTATCGAAATTTGAAGTATAATTTTAAGGCTGAATTCTTTAACGTTTAAGTCATTAATCAAGCAACATTATGCATTACACAGACAGAGGCGTACGGCCAGAACGGACAGACAGTATTATAACATCAATCAATCAATGAAACTGATATAGCGCCCCTTCAAGATATCTACTCAGAGGCGCATAAGTACATAAGTACTAAAGTTACAATAGGTGCTTCTTCAAAGCAGCAGAGTGCGTAGCCTGTTAGGCATAGGCTCTATATAAATGGACTGGTAGAGCCTAACACGTGCATGGAACGTAGGATGGGCTTCCCGCCTAGTGGGGCTTATATTTAAGCTCGTGGTAGGATTCGTCGAGAGGCCAATTGTGGTTCTCGGTTGTCAGGTGTGAGGCCAGTTCTGGTTCTCGTTTTGGTGTCGCTGACCCTCGTTGGGTTCTTCTTCTTCCGACCACCGTTTGGTCTTTCGTGCTTGTCATAGCACCTTTGTCGATGTTTTCGGGCGGTTTGCCCTTTGTCGTCTTCGGGACCGACACTTCTGTGTTTGACACGTTTTCGGCGATAGAGGTCTTCGTTAGACCTGCTGACGTGGTTCTGGTGTTGTTCTGGAGAGTCGTGCGGAGTTGCTGCCGCGCTTTAAAGGTATCATTGTGCTTTGTAAATACGCTTTGTATATAGTTTTTTGCATTAAATGTTATAATTGAATCCGGGGCTTTACTTCTTCTAGACTAGCGCGTAACATATGGGGGCCCGGGTCCGGTCTTTTGTGCGTCCGTTCGTTTGTTTGTTCGTATATTTTGGTTGGTATGTTAGGCCGACATAGTTTGTTCGTCCGTTCGATTTTTTCGTCCGTCTCGTTTTGTTGGTAGTAGAAGTAACATATGGGTTTTTCTCGCTAAATTTTGAAAGTGGGAGAGAATTTTGTCGAATTTTGCGTTCGAAAGTAACTGCGTAATTGAGAGTACACGTAGTTTGCGTAAAATTTTCGAAATTTCGAAGTTTCGGTGGAAATTGAAGTTGATAGTGTACTGCGTAGTTGGAAGGGGAGGAAATAAAATGGCTCCTTGGAAGAGTTTGGAGGAGAAAAGAGCCAAGGCAGTAGCGTGTAAGGAGAGAAGAAAGCAGAGAAAATTTGTGGAAAAAGTGAAAAGGAGAGTAGAAAGTGGGTCATGGGAGGAAGCAAAGATTGCTGGTGAGAGGATGAAGGAAGCGGAAAATAGAGGAGTGTTCATTGATAGACGAAAGTTTGATGAGATTTGGGCAGAAGTAAAGAGTGAGACAAAGAAGTTGGCAGAAGAAGCTCGAAAAATTTCTTTTCCCAGGGAAAAAATTTCGTCGAAGAATGTTGCGACGGTTAATTATACGAATGCGAGCGCACGAATTGTGAGTTCCCGTTCGGATGTTAGAAAAGAGGAACGGTTGGAATTAAATTTGGGTGAAATTACAGTGAACAAAAAGAAATGGGATAGGTCTTTGATACGCAATGCGGCAGCAAAGCTTGCAGACGAACATACAGATACGCAGGCGTATGTGTACGAGAATGACTTGGTTGACTGTATGACTGAAGGTGTGTGCTCGGACATGCTTGATGAAGTTAATGAGAGTGTACAAGTTGATTCTGATTCGGTCTGTCAAGCTGAACAAGTGCTTGCGAACGATTTACCGTCTTGCTCTGATACTGGTGTACTGTTTCCACGCGTCGGTTCACAGCGTCAAATAGTTTTACAAAGAGATTATGGGGCTGAGAACAGTTTGGCTAGCTGGGATTCGTTTAATTGGTTGGACTTCACGGATGCAGAAGAGGAGAAAGTAATGCAGTTGGTGCCCGGTAAAAATGTTAGAATTCCGTTGGTGGATATTCGGATTGATTGTGAGGTTTTGTCGGGGACTATTCGGTGCGGATACTTTCGTACGATACCACCTGGTGTGGATTTGATAATTGGAAACGATGTCGTTATGATTGAAGAGCCGTTAGACTTAGACTTAGAAGGGTCTGTTAGTACACATGTAGTTGGGGTTGAAGAAGGGAATGAAATTGACGCTGTTGACGTTCGCAACGATGTATGTGAAACCAAGAAAAGGGATGAGTGCACGAATGATGTAAATGAAAGTGATTTGTTTCTAATGAGTGATGATTTGAATGAAAACGTACGAATGGTTTCTGATGATGTGTCTGGTGATGAGATAATTCAGATTCAGTCACGCATGAACGCAGACGAGAAGGCAGCGACTATCGATAAACAGGTGTTGGTTCAGTCTGAAGTGTGCAAGGATGAGTGTACACCTGTGATTAATGATTCTGTGGCGTGTGTTGACTTTAGTGAAAGCCAGTCAAAAGAACAGTTTCAGGCGTATAATGATGATTGTACAAATGATGTGAATGCTGGTGATTTGTATCGCATGGTTATTGACTTGAATGATGAGAATGAATTGCAGGAGGTTGTTGTTGTTCCTGATCATGTCGCTGTTGAAAGTTGTGAGAATGACTTGAGCGCACAGTTGAGTGTATCTGATGAGGTGTGTATTGAGTCTCCCGTTGAGATTGATTTGAATGAAGAGTACGAATTGCAGGAGGTTGTTGTAGTGCCTAATTACGTCGCGGTTGCAAGTGGTGAGAATGACATAAACGAGCAGTTGTGTATGGATGTTGTATCTCGAGTGGATTCAGTTGAAAGTGTACATACAGGTGCAGGTGGAAATGAAGAAGTCGAAATTTCTTTTGATATGTTAGAATCTGTGTCTGAAGGTTTAAAGTGGATGTTGCTCAAGAATGTTGAGATTAGGAATTTTTGTCGGTGTTTTGTGAATGTGCTGGTTGGTGTTGAAGACCATACTATAGTAGTGAAAGGTTGGCTGTCTGAACAAATGTTGTTTGCGATTGGTAGACGTCAGATGAATGAGTTCTTGAGGAAGTTGTGTAGCACTGTTCAGGATGATGTGAATTTTGCGGTTGAGGTGCAAGAGCAGTTGTTGTGGAGTGAGGATGGAAATTCACGGGTTATTACTGAATTGGACATGAACGTTGTGTCAGGAATTTGTTTTGGTGATACACAGATGGTGCATGATCGTGATAAGGCAGTATTGTGGGTAGATTCTGTGATGACAACTGTTGTTTGTGAGAGTATTTCACAGGGTTGTTCTTGGAGTGGATCTTCTTCAAATGTATCGTTGATGTACACGAATGTAGACGTTGGTGAACGAGTGATTCTGGTACGTACGGTTGTGTGGTTGCAACATGGTGGTCAAGTGACTAATGGATTGAATGATATTTTGATGCAAGTTGTCACTATAATGCCAAGTGCACAGATGGGTCAGTTATTGTACGAGAACATGTTTGATTGTCAGGTGTCAGTGTCAGAAGAATGTATGCTTGACGAAATTCTCGAACGTACTTTGGAAAAGAAAAGTGTTGTGGAAAAGTTGAACGTTTGTCAGATGACGATGGTACATGAGTGTGACGACATTTCTCTGGAATGTAATGAATTTTTGCCAGAGGTTGTTGAAGATTTTGTGAATGAGTGTCAGATGAATGAGGTTCAAAATAGTTCTCTAGGTGTGAAGGGACTTTCTACAGATATTGTTGATTGTTCTGATAAGTGTGCTGAGAACGTGTGTGAGAAAGTTTCTTTTCAGACTGTGTGTGCGATGGAACGTCCGGTCGGCAAGGAATGTCGAGTACGCAGACGCTTGACGAGACGGGGTTCGAGGCGCGTGACTGCCTTCGTCGCGTTGTGGATGGCGACGACTGTCTTGGTGTGGTCGACGCATGATACTTCAATCACGAGAGACAAGGCCTATGTGTTTCCTTCGGCAGTGGAAATGGACGACACGTTGCTGATGGTACTCGCCGTTGGTTGCGCCTTCGTCATGTACTGTGGTATAGTACAGTGGACAGTATATACGGATGGTCTTCTTCGGTTGCTTGGAGTTCTACTTTTGGTTTGGCTGTGGCAAGTTGTTCCAGAACGTTGTTGCAGAACTTTGTTGCAGAACTTTGTTGCAGAACTTTGTGCCAGAACTTTTTTCCAGAACTTTGGAAGTAGTCGTTGGAGTTTTAATGGCCTGTTGCCATGGACGGTGGATGTTATTACGTGAGGTGTAAACATTTGTCGGAAAAGGTTTTCAGGACTTTGGACTTTGTAGGTTTCTGCATATGTAGGTGGATGATATCATTGTTAAATGATTTGATTGCACGATATGAATATTATTGAGCAATCGAGCGAATTGAACTTTAGGTAGGTTTGATTGGTGAGATTTATGAACATTCTGTAGGATTGTTTTCGTGTAAAACGTTCTTTTGTTCGTCAACCTACGGGTTGCCTCAACTTTGGGTTGGGGGATATGTTAGGCATAGGCTCTATATAAATGGACTGACAGAGCCTAACACGTGCATGGAACGTAGGATGGGCTTCCCGCCTAGTGGGGCCTATTTAAGCTCGTGGTAGGATTCGTCGAGAGGCCAATTGTGGTTCTCGGTTGTCAGGTGTGAGGCCAGTTCTGGTTCTCGTTTTGGTGTCGTTGACCCTCGTTGGGTTCTTCTTCTTCCGACCACCGTTTGGTCTTTCGTGCTTGTCATAGCACCTTTGTCGATGTTTTCGGGCGGTTTGCCCTTTGTCGTCTTCGGGACCGACACTTCTGTGTTTGACACGTTTTCGGCGAGAGAGGTCTTCGTTAGACCTGCTGACGTGGTTCTGGTGTTGTTCTGGAGAGTCGTGCGGAGTTGCTGCCGCGCTTTAAAGGTATCATTGTGCTTTGTAAATACGCCTTGTATATAGTTTTTTGCATTAAATGTTAAATTGAATCCGGGGCTTTACTTCTTCTAGACTAGCGCGTAACAAGCCAAGCGATCAACAATTTCGTCCAGTTTTAGCGATAGAGAAGCGTCTCGTTCACAGGCTAATACTGTCAGAGGTGCAAGCCAGTCATCAACCATGGTTGATCTCAGGTTGATTTTTCACAATGTGGATGCGACTCATTACCCGCTCAGCTGAGCAGCTGGTCACCGCAAGGGAGACCAGAATTTTATATAAGCTGGTGAGAGTTGGATAGCCTGAAAGTTGCCATATCACACGTAATGAACTTGATATCTTGTCCTCTAAAATAAAATGATGATTTTAATTCCGACCACAAAGATCCATATCCAATAGAATAACCGTTATAGCGTACGGGGATGGACGCCTCTGACGTAGCGTACTCTGCAGTGGCGTAGCAAACTAGCCGGAGGCCCTTGGACACTGTAAGCGTGGGAACCTTACCCAATAACGAGACTAAACCGTGAAAATAATTAGATAGACCTAGCTATTTTAAACTGCAGTTACATAAAAAACATTATTAAAAGTTATCATCAGTAATCCATAGTTAAAAGCACGTTAATAGTTCAAGACAAAACAAGAATACAACAGAAATGCATTGAGCAATTTGGCCTGCTGCTTATAGACTAGCTACATCCGTAACAGCTGCAGCTACAGGAAGAATCGGGACTTGAGATTTGCATCTTAAAGAATTGATGGTAGGTGTAGGCCTACTGACAAAAGCAGCCTCCATCTCTTGACTTTTTCTCTGCTCTTTTCTAACTGCCAGAACTGTACATTCCTATCATGGTCTTCGCTGTTTTGATAATTTTCGTTTAGAACTTTAGGTATTATATTTAAAAGTAAACGAATGACTGTATTGTGAACATGAAGGACTAGGCTACTTATATATAACGTCGAGTAACATGAAGACTGGAGACTGGAGTTATGTAGGCTTATGGTGTGTACAGGCCACATGGCTTGCAGAGGGACACTGAATTGCGATAGAGACATTGCGACAGCCGACAGAGACAGAGACAGGCAGACAGACAGACAGAGAGTGAGTGAGAACAAGGCAGATATTATTTCAGGCATATTTCTTAGCGCTCGAGATGAGTTATCTACCGTTTGGGGAATGCAGTGGTTGTAAACGTGAAAGAGAGAATCATGCCTAGCACAGGCTGGGTCTATTGGCGCGCACCCAAGTTAACGTATCTTTTTTATACAACTGAGTGTTTGCTTCAATAGTGTGAGACACATCATAATCCGGTGACCTATATGTCTGTGGACCTGTGTATGATATAATCATGTATCATGAAGCATCCGTCATATACAGGCTATAGCTCGACTCTGCAGTCTGAACTATAAAAATTGAAAAAAGGACATTAATTTCTTTAGTTAAAAAACTTGGGCCCTTGGGACTTCGGGGCCTCTGGACTTTGTTCACCCTCTTTATATGGTTGTTGCGCCACTGCTACTCTGTCGGCGGTAACAGACTTTACAATGTTCAAAGTTATACATACCTTGTAGTCTTCCACTTGTGGTGTGTAGTACAATGTATGCGCCATTTGTCACTACGGATAAGCATGCCGCACAACGGCTCGCAACATTTATACTTTTGTAAAACATTGTCTCTGGGCATGATTACAATGATTACTTGTCTAGTAAAATCAAATTGCAAATTCATAGCACCGCATTATAACTCAAGTCTCATAAACAGTGTGACGTCATCGTACTACCAAAGACTATAATAACGATAGGCCAAAATAATGAAATTGAAGACTAATCGTCAGCTCGGTCGGAGAACAGCACAATGATTTTAATATTAAATTAAACAAAGAAAAGCATTTTCGAAAATCAAAAGCACATCTATTAATTTCTGAAATTCAAAAAATGAGTAGTGAAAAAAATTCTTCCCCCCTGAAAAGGCTACTATGAAGATCTCTGCTTCATTCCCCCCATAGGATGGACGCCCCTGATTGCCACCAATCAAGACTGAGATTCGGCTCGGGACCCGAAAAGAAAATGCGGTATAAATTTTTTTAGCACATGCAATGGAGTTTTTGTTGCTATTCTTGAAATGAAGTGCATTGGTACGGTCATCTTTTTTCGTAGAAATTATGCCTACGTTTGCCTCAATTCATTTTCTGAGGCAAAGAGAGACGATAGCCCTAATTATTACGTTGTTGCAGTTTCCTTTGGTTTCAGGCTTTCAGCATTACTATAGGAGACGCGTTTCTTTCGAGACAAGCGTAAACGAGATCATATGTAGGCCATACGTTTGAGATATAAGTTCTAGTTTATAAGTTATAATTTCATACCAAAGAACTGATCGTATGGACTTAATAATCTACGTTTATCATTCTAGCTCAGAGCATTAAAGAGGGCAACATAGGAACCTAAACAATGAGTCGGGAGGTCGCAGCTCAGCCAGCAAACACACATTGAAACAATGTTATCTAAACTTTGTCCAGCATTTAATCCCAACGTATATGCTGCTAAGACAACACTACCTTTCTTCTATTAAACTGGTACTCCCAACAGCAACGTCACATTATGATGAATTATCAGTTCAATAGCATGATAGTTCTCCTAAAGGAACTTTCCTACGTATGGCCTAACTTATGGCCTTGCGTTGATGCTGAGGATTATCTTTCTGTGAATAATCTGGATTCCCTAGCGCAGCATTTGTGTAGCATTGAGACATTTTAGTGATTCACATTACCTTCTTCTTCTCTTGATCTTTCTCTGTGTCGGCGTGCTATAAAAAATATAGCTATTCCGATGTTACACAGAAGACAGATCGCCAAAAGCACTGCGAGAATGATTACGACGACGTCTGAATCATTTTGGCCTAAGATAAAAATGAGTCACCAATTAATACTAAATTATCATAATTGGATGTGAGTCATAAAATATTCGTCAGTAATTTGATAGGTTAAACTTCCAGATCGCAGTTTCAAGTTTTACAATGTAATTGAGAGCTGTAACTTCGGTATAATAAATGCCTGTTCCAACTGTCGGTTGTGTGAATATTTAATAGTAATGTTTATATATGAATGACAAAATATTTAGAGGGAAGTCAATTAAATAAGATTAAGGTAGACCTCATTTCTTCGGTTCATTGAAGTGAGCATATCTCGGAATAATTCGAATTAGCAAAGATAGGATTAGATTGTATCAGATATGATTTGCTCTCATATAGTTAGATTAGATTAGATCAAGCTTATAATTATAAGATCATACTAGAATAGATCAGATTAGATTAGATTAAATGGTGGAAATGAAATTCCTATGTCTATATAGACTATAATGGTCTATCCATTAAAGTTATTTTAGGTGATACCATTACAGATTTAGATTTGCTGACTGTCTGTAAAACAATTGCTTGAAATATAAGATTACGTAGCAAAATATCTTCAAGCGTCTGGTTTATATTGTTTACCTTGGTAACTCATTGTGGTAGGAACTAAAACCAAACAACAACAAAACTATCAAAAAATTATCAAAATATTTTAACAGTTCGTCTCTGCCTAGATTTTAGATATGGTTGCAAAACTCCTATAAAATAAGATAAGATAATGAGATCTCAGAATGTTGTTTGACTACTAAGACTGTCTTTTGACTTCCATCTTCGATGTATGCGTGAGAAGGGAGCTACTGCGTTGATTCGATCTTTCATTTGTTTTCTACAAAACTATGAATAAGGAACGTAGATATAGTTTTAATCAGTTAATTAAAGATCATTTTGGATCAAATTAGATTAGATTACAATAAATCAGATTAGTTTAGGCTAAATTAGAGTAGGCAAGATCAGCTTAGCTAAGTTTGGAGAAATTCGAATTGATTTAGTCTGAAAAGTCCAATGCCAATAAAGTCAATTCAATATTAACAGAAATTGTCATATTATCTCAATTTATCAGACTTTCTTGACATTCTTATAACGGCAACAGTACAGTTTAGGTGTTGTAGAAGTAGACTCCTGGAGCTACATAAATGATTTGGTATTTAGCGTGGGTGGCTTTCACCTTTGCTATGAGGGATAGATATGTGTTTCATCTTCAATAGAGTTTGTGTACTATAAGAGAAAATTGTGGTTTCCCGCTGAAGCAATGTATCTTGCGTACAGGTACATGGCCCTCGGTATGGCGTAGAGGCACTTCTTGGAGGATGCTGCGAAATCGCTTTTGGAGACCCGAGAATAACGCGTGACTGTAGCCACCAGGGAGAGAAGACTTAGTTAGGCCTAAGATTTGCGGCCTTCGATATGAGAACCAAGTACTATTCGAATCTCTTCGTGGCTGGTGACATTCTTTAAGTCTGAGTATCTTCAGTGGATTAATTTAACTTGTTTCTCGGTATGATCATTATGAGTTTCGTTTCGATCACTTAATATTATATTCTTATCTATCTGGAACTGAAATATCCCTCTCGTTACATTTATATTGTATTTAGTAATGAGTTGTCATGAGTACAACAGCTAGTTCTGCTAATCATCAAACTTTCCTGTGCAGAAGGATTCCTTCCAGGTACCGTAACTCAAAATAGGACGACAAACCGTCGTTAAATGTTGTACGCATAATATATTATATATAATATTATTATATATACGTATTATACGACACTCGTACAGAATTTTTATAAGGTACGTAAACGCCCGACATTGTCTTTAGATATACATCTATGATTTACGATTGATCTATAGTATGCTATGGTATTCCATCCAGTAATACTTGCCCAGAACGGTGACGACGGAACTGGAGGAGGCAAGACTGACATCAATGCATGTGTAGATACCAGCCTCGGCCTGTGTAGCCCTTATTATCACTAGTTTGCAGACTCCTGGTCCTACCCTTACAACATAGTACTGTGCTGTATGTTCGAAGTTCATGCGGCAGAAAGATGCAATGACTGTGGTATTTTCCTCCGTTCCATCTTTGCTCAGAGTCCAACTTGGATAGTGTCCGATTGCATCGCTTGTGCAGTCCAGCTGCACTCGACTGCCAACGTATGCGGCAATGTTCTTTGGTGCAATTGTTACGGCGCTATGTGCAACTACAAAGTACAATGTGAAAATGCTCTCAATAATATAAAAAATGGCCTCTGTAATATTATGACGACTAATATAGAAAATGAAAGACAATGAGCTTTGATAAGATAAGACGGAAATTAAACGAAAGCCGTGCATTTTCCAATCTCTCACCAGTAGAGCTGTGCCTATTATTCGTATTTAATTAGACTTGGACAAGAAAAGTTTGTTCTTTATCAGCCAAATAGTGTGCTGCAACCGAGCATCTAAATATATAAATGCGTCGCAAAAAAGGATATGTTAAAACGCGTACATAATAAAGAACGCTAAAACGATCAATTACTCTGGCGACATGGTAACATTTGTGTGCAGTTTTGAAAACTTCAATTTATAAAAACAATTTCTACGCGCTTTCGTCGGCGTGCATTTGACCTGCGCGCTTTTGTCGGGCTACCCTAACAAAGTCGGAAACAACCGTTCACAACTCGCTTGTGGTGTTAGTCAAAGCAACAAATTGTCGCCCTTTACACTACCCCTCTGAGTCATGTCAATAATTTCTTCCTCTGTTGACGACTATCTTTAAACTTTACCACTCCTGTGTCCGCTCTCACCGGACAAATTTGGGCCGATTAATTATTATTGTGAGTGGTAAGGGTTAAGCCGACGACTCCCAACTCTTCATTAAATTCTCCCGTAGCACTTTCTTCTCCTCCATTGCTCAATTTCGAGATGTGATCAATCCGATCTCTAATTGGATGTACAACCTCCTTTGTCACAGCCCGGTCAAAATAGAATTATTTTCCTTGGCCTCAGATTAGATAAACAAAACGACCATCCATACACCTACCTACAAACTTTTCATCTCTAATTTTCACATCGGACTTGCCTATGCGCAATCCTGACGTCATCTTTGATCCACATATATTTTTCCCTAATCACACCTCCAACTTCCAACTCTCCTGTTTCATGCATACGTGTGACTTCCACCCGCATTCGACCAATGCTTGACTTTAAAACTGCTTCTACTATTCCTGCCTAATTTATGGTGTGTTGAACTTGGGTTCATGTACTTCATCGTAACTATTTAAGTGACCAACTGTATCCTCAGGCAGTGACGAAACAGCCTGGAACTGTCTGTTCGATAATTAAGTTGATGATAATAAGTAATTTAAACCACTTCTAGTATATTCTTTCTGTGAGAATAGCGGAAAATAAACATATTAACATCCTGATCACAATAAAATAATCAAAAACTGAAATGTGCGGCAAATTTAAACCACAAAATTGGAATAACATCAAGGCCTACCTAGCGGATTGACCTGGTATTTTATGTTGAACCCAGTTCCAGAGATCGCATTGTTGGTATAGAAATATATGCGAACCCGTCTGCACAGTGAATAGGAAATCATTGGTGGCAATGCATTCCCTTGATAGTAATGAGAGTCATTGTTCTTATCACCGATGCAATCAACCTAAAAATATATGCATTATGCAAGCGCCACAATCTCGAAACCCTAAATGAAACCCTATTCTGCTAAAGGTTGTATGGTGTCTGTTTTGTATTATGTAGTGTGATTAGTTTTGTGTGCGGTTTAGACCACTGGACTGCACACCCATAATAACGGAGCTCAATGATAGTCCTTGTGGTGGTCCTGGTGGAGACGTTCATTTTTAGGTGCAGATCACAGACTTCACAGTCAGCTCTGTAATCTCGCCTGCACCTATCACAACTTTCAAAAAAAGCACTGGTCTATTCAGAATGCAATGCCCCAGTTGCCCCACCGCTTAGCCTATGCATGCATACATGCGTATATGAATAAATAGAAATCTTTTCCCAACTATTTTAATATAAAGGTACCAAACAACCAAACCTTGACATAATCTCCATCTTCGGTGTCGATAAAAGGCCCTAGGTCGAATGACTGGAAAGACAAAGTTACAAAGCTGACAGGATACAAGTAGTAAGTGCAGGTCATTCTATTGTACTCTTTAGGATAATTTGGAGACGTGATGATTCCGGATAAACCAGCATAAATTGATTTGCCGCATCCTAAAATAAAATACGCTCAATTATTTAGCATTTGTGATGTCTGCATCAAGTCTTCCAATGCAGTAAATGCAATACAGTATTTTGTCATTTATTGTTTCATTTGAAGCATTAACAGCGCCATTTAAAGACAGTTAAACTTCATTTCATGATGTGTGAATGCTTAATATTGGTCAGTAAGAGTAAGATAGTAAGTTCTAACAAATTATGTAAATATTGAAAATCAGTCTAAATGAACAACACGGAGGTGGAGGATTAAAAAGTACAAGGAGGAGAAAGATGATATAAAGAAGAGGACCTAAAAGGACAAGGAGGAGAAAGATGATAAAGAAGAGGACCTAAAAGGACAAGGAAAAGAAAGATGATAAAGAAGAGGTTTTCCATGAGAAATTCAGAAATTTAGAAAATAATCTTAAAGAAACTGTAAAGATTTGTTCCATTGTTTGTTAAGCTGATTTCCGACATTCATGCGGACATTTTTGCATGAATATGTTGATGTACAGTACTTTAGACGACCCATTCGTGAATAATAATCAATGCACAGAAGTCGATAAAATGCGCACAGTAGTTTTTTTAGTGCCTAATTCTACACTTTACACCAATTCTCTACACCAATTTGTAGAACTGAATTGTTTAAGATTATTTTATGATCTATGCTTGATAGCTGAGATAAAACTTCATACAATTATAATTATGAAATAATGGTGAAATAATGAGGTCTCGAGAGGCAAATCGTCACAACGAAATCTTATTCTAGCCTACCTTGAAAACAGTACAGGCATAGTTACACACTACACAGTCATACCATCTGGAGTAACGGAATATTGAAGACTAAATCCGCTGGATACATTTGAATGATCTGTATGAAACCATATCATCACTTTATTGCAGTTGGTGATGTAAGCTGGCTTTGGTAGAGTTGAACCGCAGTATTTTGGCAATGTGTAGCCGGAATCATCGCATCTGATCTATAAATAAAACTTAGCATTCATTTATCTTATCATTGCAAAATGGCAAAAATGATCAAGGTATAAAATACAACCAGAGCATTGTGGTTTTCCTCGTCGCCTACTTTTAGAATGCAACATATACGCTTTGCAGTAGTTGACCCCACATTTAGGAGCAGACTTCCATGCAAATCTGCGACAAGAGCTTCTTCCATTTTCAGTCCTTTATTTTCTAAGCGTTTGAAGACCACGCTGTTCTTTTGTGCAATCTGGTCGGGATCACCTCTGACGAGATTTAATAGGCGCTAGAGAAGCAAGCACTCACTGTTTAGCCTGCAATTGCAATTACAATTACACATGTACCATCAATGTGCAATTGTACACGTGAGTGTTTTTGATCACATGATATGCTATTATTGAAATGTAATTGACATTTGCATATTCTCGCAGTCCCATAATGTTGCCGTGAAGTTGTAATTTGTGATTGGAAAGAGGACTTTCAAATAGGAAAGTACCATATTTTATTGATAAAACAACTTATATCTCACAAAAAACGAATATCATTGAACTTTCTCACCTGAACCCAGTCTCGTTCGCAATCCGATTCTAAATCAAATGCCTGGAAATTCAGTGTAAATGAACTGGACCCATTTCCCCATATTGAATACGTGCAATTCTCATAATTGCTGTAATTTTGAGGATAGTTTGGTGATGCAATATTTCCAGACGAGGAGGTAAATACAGTGTTACCACAGTCTGCAAACAGTAACACTTCAGAAGTAAATTCTTTGAGGCAACCACTTAGTGATAGACTCTCAATACTCTCAAATAAAGCACTGAGTTGAAGCTACTTCAAAAGAATTTAAATCTGAAGTAATCATTCTGGTTTATCTGCTAAATTCATGTAACCCAAAATGCTGTTCTGTTCTGCAAAAATTTCACTTTATCATTTAAATCATCATCTCAGCCTGTATTAGCTTATAAAAACTGGTTCATAAATCCTGATGGCAGTTTTAGCCGAAAAAACTTAATCATTCAGAAAAGAAAATATTTGCGTCAAAATGCTTCCCTATATCAATGATTTTAATAAACTTTCTGTTAGGGAGTTCTCCAGAAGGTTGCACACGTTGCTATTTAATCGATCTATATCAGTGCGACTTAATTAGGATGAAAAGAAATCTTCAGCAGAGTCCAACATAGGGCAAAGCACCATGCACTCGACTTGAAGTGCGGAGGCGAAGAACCTATAATGAGCAAAGTCGACCACACAGAATCAATTCTGGAACAAAGGGCTCCCTGATTTAAGCTGACAAGTGAGACCTGATGCTGACTCCAGTTAAGAAATCGCTTCTTTAACAATTCCTCTTTCGCCTTTTCTAGTGCCGGGTGTTTTGCCAAGACAAATGTCCTTAGTCTTTAACTTAAAGAATTTGAAGATATTCATACATCCAAATAACAAATTATGTTATCTTACCTTTGGTGCTAACTTGGTATTGAACTTTGAAACCTCTTGTTGTATAATTATAATTGCGATAGAAATCGGAAACTAGATGCAACAGTCCAGAGCTGCACCAAGGAAGCGATATAGGTAGAATTTCAGAATTCCAGTAATATATTATTGGCTCACTGCCACTGTTGCTTTCACAAATGATCTGTGTAAAAGTAAAAACCTAAATCATTACTTTATTAGGTTAATTTTAGGTTAGAATAATAAAATAAACAGTAAAATTAACGGCAGGAGAGATCGCTAGTTTCTCCTTATATACTTACCTGCAGCCTACCATCCTCAGGTAGGCTATGTCTTTATATTGAGCCACGATGCATTCCATCTTGCTGCCTCAATGAACCGATCCTCAAACTGATCCTCTACCTACTACTGACTTCTTTGCTCATACTCTCTTACTTCCCAAAACTCACTATTTCTAGCTGGCTTTAAAGTTCTCGATGTGTAACTGGTCTTCATCTCAGATTTGCATTTCTGTGTGATTGCGCAGTTTACAATTTTACTATTCGTAGTAATTACAATTATAATAATGACATAAAGCGTTTTATGCCAAAGCACGGAACCTTCCTGGTTGTGTTATTTGGTTAGAATATTTATGACTATCTAGCTTTTCAAAGCAAATCGCCGAAATTTGTTGCTGTCGATTTTGATATCAACAAAAACGAGCCAACCCATTATGCTAACCCTATTTTTTAACCACGAGGAATTATAATTTGTACTTTGGATACGGAATGAAGCAATAGTAATAATAATTAGGGCTAATTAGTAATGGTAGTAGTAGTAGTAGTAGTAGTAGTAGTAGTAGTAGTAGTAGTAGTAGTAGTAGTAGTAGTAGTAGTGGTGGTAGTGGTAGTAGTGGTAGTAGTGGTAGTAGTGGTAGTAGTGATAGTAGTGGTAGTAGTGGTGGTAGTGGTGGTAGTGGTAGTAGTGGTAGTAGTGGTAGTAGTGGTAGTAGTGGTAGTAGTGGTAGTAGTGGTAGTAGTGGTAGTAGTGGTAGTAGTGGTAGTAGTAGTAGTGGTAGTAGTAGTAGTGTGGCGAACGTGAAATTCGCCAGAGTTATTTACTCTAAAGTTTTTAGTCTATGCCTCCTGAACTGGCCTACAGCCTAACTATTAATAGCTACGGATAGAACTACCCTTGGGATTGGTTGGAATAAGTTGAGTCGAACGCTTACCGCTCGAATTAATTCTTAGATGAGTCCTGGTTGGTTGCCGAGATCTCGCTGCCGAGATCTCGCCGCCGTGCGTGTGGACCCCTGACAAGGCACGCTGCTTTTCTGCGCAGTTGGAAGTTTAAGATGGCTGATTCAGGTTGTTAAGGGTTTTTGCGCCTGAAGTCTTTTGACCTTTTGAGGGTTGTCTTTTGATTTGGAGGCGGTTTACTTCGATAATTTTTACGGGGAATTTGGTCCTGTATCTCCGGTGCAAGTTTGGTGATTTTCCGTGGAGTATTGGTATCGAATTGAAGCATTTTCCTTTTCTTGTTTTCCCTGGGTGGACTTACTATACAGTGGAAAATTTCGACAGTTGATTACTGTTCGATGATCAGGAAAAGGCCTTGGCCTGTGTGAAGTTATCAGTTTGTAATTCAGGGAGTACAAGTTTTCCTATCTATAGTATAATATTGATCTCCAGATTTCTTAAAACGTGATCGTACATGTTAAACTACAAACTTTCCGTTCTTTAATACATAAAACCTTATTGTACACTCGAGAATCTCTGTCAGGCCGATAGTTGATAAGGTAGTGAGTTTTGTTAATTGTATCTGACTAAGACGATAGGAACTTTGCGTCGTTAGATTAGTGAGAACTCTTTAAACACTTTGTTTTCAAATTCAATTCTGTTCACCTTTAATTTGTCTAAAATAAAAAGACAAGGAAATGTCTGAATTACAAAATGCAAGTGTGGTTGGTGATGAAACTTTAGAATTAGACTCAAATCACGACAGTCAAAGTCAAAATAATGAACCAATGATAGATTCTCTAGAGGGAGCCAATGAAGCTCTGCGCCTGAAAGGAGTAGAAGAACTTCTAGGAAAGTTTCTAGAGCGCCAACAAGCTGTCGAGCATCTGTTGAGCCAAATCCTACAACAACAAAAACAAACAATTGATAATGAGGTCAACATGACAGAAAGGTCTGGTCAGGCAGTCACAAATCAAACTGTCGGTGGAGATGAGAACCACGCTAGTATTTATACTACCGCCTCAGAACGAGAAGCTAGGGACATATCCGCGGCCCAATCCTTGGTAAGAATGAAAGATCCTGGTGGCTTTATGTTTGAAAGACCTTCGGTGGATTTGAACCCGAGACTGCATTATCAGACCCTGACTGACGAATCTCCCCGACAGTGCGTGCAGTCGCTAGGGGGCGCCACGCACGCTTCACATGGTACCAGAAGTGGGGTCCAAGATAAAATAGGTAGGGTCCAAGATAATACAAGTAGGGCCTTTGATCATGAAGGTAAAGTCTTGGAGGAAGCCAGAAGAAGTTTGGAGGAAGAGAGAAAGATTTTTGAAGAGGAGAAAAGGATGTTTCAAGGAACAGGAGCCAGACCTAAGGAGTTTGGATATAGAAGAAATGAGCAGGAAGTAGATGGAGCTTTTGGGCCCCGTTACTTGAATTTGAATCGATGGGATGATCCATTCGATGAGGAGGTGACATTTAGAAATGCCCCCATAAGGCACGATAGGCTAGAATCTAAAGTAACTTCTAAACCTAGATTATTAGATCAAACTAATGTACGATCATGTTCTAATCTGGAGTTTTCAGTTGCAGGAGTTTCTCTAAATTGGCCGGACCCATCAGAGCAATCCAGACATCAGCCAGTTTTTGCACTGGAAGGTAGAGCTGCGGATCCCAGTCACGTCACAAATGAAGCGTCTGGTTGGGCAACCACTTTGGCAAGCAAATTCAGTTTTCCTACAAGCAATGAAAACTTTGCAACAAAGAATGTTTCTTCGCAATTTACTCTGAAACATGATGAATCTGCTGGATTGCATTTGAATCAATCTTCTGATGCTTATCTTCCGAATACTCTTCATGCCTTTGAATTGAATCGAAAGAAATCCGACAATACTTCAGTGATATATTCTACTTCATCGATGTTTGCCAGAGTTTCACAACCGAGCCAGCCAGGTTTGTCTTCAGTTGTCCACGAAAGGGTGAAGGAGCCAATTTCAGTGATGTCTGCTTCAGGTAACTATGTCATTTCTTCGACTATTAACCCAGAAATAGCCGAAATGAATAGATTACCATGGAACGCCAATGAGTTCTTGCATGCTGAACCTTGGTTGTATCCGCGTCGATTAGCTGAAACACAAGTCGATACAAATGAATCAAACGATAAACACATAACTAAAGAAAGTGATAAATTCTTCAGTACTAAAGAGGTGAAATCGAATGAGATGAACTCTAATACGTCGAACCTAATAGTCAAAGAGCCTGACCTTGCGAAGCCTAAGGTTAAGACAGTCGTTACCGAGACAGCCGATAGTAAGGTTATACCTACACCTGAAGGGAAAGCTAGTACCCCTTCACCTAGCTCACATGCCGAAAAGCCTCGTCAGTACATTAAGATGGGTACTTACAATGGAAAAACCTCTGTAGACGCTTTTCTTCGGAAATTTGAAGTTTGTTCCAAGAACAATGGATGGTCAGATGATGAAAAATTAAACCAGCTTACCTGTGCTTTATCTGAACCGGCATCACAACTTCTCTGGGAGTTTGACTCGAACACAGTTACCACATGGTCTGACTTGGTAAATAAGCTTCGCCTACGCTATGGAAGTTCTGATCAGGCTTCGCTGTATCAAACTCAATTGAATACTCGTCGCCAGAAGGACGATGAAGACCTAGGTTCGCTGGCACAAGATATAAGAAGACTCATGATTCTTGCTTATCCTGGGCCTACGTCAACTCATAGCGAAACGATAGCCATTCGTTCTTTTTTTGACGCTCTTCGAGATAAAGAATTGGCTTTAAAATTGAGAGAACGTGAACCTGAAACGCTAGATTCTGCTTACAAACTGGCGTTGAGACTGGAAGGGTATCGAAAAGCAGAAAGAGAAGAGACAGAACATTCAGACCGTCGTCCAGGGAGAATTAAAGCAGTCAAAGAGAACGACTTTCCGTTCGACCTGGTTCGTAAACTTTTGAAAGAAGAGTTGAAAGAAGAGTTGGAGCCACAGAAACAACGGCTAGAACAATTAGAACATCGCTTGAATAATGGAAGTAACTTTACCATGCGGCCACCGCCGAATCAGAACTTTGCGAGATCTGACCAGCAGTTTCAATGGAGAAACCAGTGGAACCGGAATGGGAACAACGGCCGATTTCGAAACCAGCGACAGAATATGCCTCGACAGTCTCAGCTCTGTTTTGAATGTGGTCTACCCGGACATTTTGCCAGGGTTTGTCCATCGAGACAGGGAGGGCCGCCATTTGAGCCTGAAGCTGCACAAGATCAAGAACCGAGTATTCTTCGACACGTGATGGGAAGCAATAACGCTTACCTGACACTCAAGGTGAATGGTAAACCCACCTTCGCTTTGTTGGACACTGGTTCAGAACTGACTCTTGCTCCTGCTTCTTTGGTGAGAAGAGAGGACATCCGTTCATCTAGTCAGACTCTTCGTGCAGCGAATGGTACGTCTATACGTGTCTTGGGTGAAGCTAGTCTCCACTGTGAAATAGACGGCTATTCTTTCGAGGTCTCCTGTTTAATTACTGAACAAATTTCGGAATTAATCTTGGGACTGGAATGGCTGGAGAGTCAACATGCTCTCTGGAACTTTGGAGAACGATGGGTCAAGATTCAGAATCATACTTTTCCCATTCGTACAAGAAAACGACAAGGAACTTGCAGAAGAATAGTGGTAGCTCAAGATGTGAGAGTGCCTCCATTAAGTGAACTGGACATTAACACTTATGCAGTTGTTCCTCATCTGCGTTCGACTGATGTTCAATGGGCCACTCAGCCTCAAGTGTTGAATTCTGGACTAGTAATTGCAGGCACTTTACTACCAGAAAGAATTGTCGACTTACCTGTTCGTGTGATGAATCCGACCAGCAAGGAGATTAGAATAAAGAAAGGTGTTCAATGTATGGCTGAAGAAGTTACCGTGGTTGATGAAACGACAGAAGTCGCAGCTGCTTGCGCAAACGTCATTGAAGGTCAAGGTAAACCGACCCAAGAAGAAATAAACTCTGTTCTTTCACCGTTATGGTCAGACATTGCTGACGATGTTCCAGAAGGCGTACAGGAACAGTTACGTGAGATTATTCTAAGAAACCAGAAAGCGTTTTCGATGAATGAATGGGACCTCGGTTTCACCGATGTGATTCAACACGAGATAGAAACTGGTAATGAAGCACCAGTAAGGCAAGCTTTACGACGTCAACCGCTTTCATTATTGCCGGTCATTGATGAACAGGTTGAGAACATGTTACAACAACGAATCATCGAGCCTTCGTCATCTACCTGGGCTAGCAATGTGGTGATGGTGAGGAAAAATGATGGAACACCCAGATTCTGTGTTGACCTCCTGGCAAGTTATAATCAAGTGGCAGTTCATCCAAAGGTTCGCCTTAAAGCCGCCATGCTTGTTAAAGTGGTTGCCCGGAACCGGAACCTTGCCCGGAACCAGAGTCTTGCCCAGAACCAGCATCTTGTCCAGAATCAGAAGGGTTGGGAAATGCATTTACCTTACGTCTTGGTTGCCCAGAATCAGAAAGATTGGGATCTGCATCTACCGTACGTCTTGGCCGCCTACAGAGCCAGTGAAAGCGAAAGCACCGGATTTACTCCGAATCGTCTTTTCCTTTCCCGAGAGCTTTGTCTCCCGATCGATCTCGTTTTAGGCGATGTTTCTGTAGCGAATTTGTTGTCTACTACTGATGATTTTGTGGCCATGCAAATTGAAAATATGCAGAATAATTTTGAAACCGCCAGAAAATTTATGCAGCGTCAGGCCACCAACCGTGCTTTCAGATACGATCTGCGAGTAAAACCGGCCTCGTTTCCCGTGGGTTCCATGGTGTGGTATTTTTACCCGAGGAGACGGCCTGGTCTTAAGGATAAGTGGGCGAAACTTTACACAGGTCCGTACGAGGTAGTGGAGCAGGTAAACTCGGTCCTTTACAAAATCAGAAAGTCCGCCCGTTCCCGGCCCATGATGGTTTATGTAGACAAGCTTAAGCTGGTTGAAGGAATGGTGCCCCAGGATCAGGAGGAAAAACCACCTCCTGAGGATTTCGAACCCGGGTTGGAGTTATTTGGTGAGGAACCCCGGAATGAAGTAGCCGAAGGGGAAGGTGATGGGCCCTCTACACCCATTGCTGATTTCGGTACGGCGCATCGAGAAACATTCTCGGACGGAAGGCCTAAGCGCCTCGTCCGAAAGCCTCTGCGGTATCGCTAACCCGGCCTCTTGTAAATGACTTAGTTAAGAATTGTTTTCCGTTTTGCTGATTATTCAATCACATAAGGGTTAATTTTGATGCCTTTCAGATTCCAGCGATAGAGAGTCTTTGACTGTGGCTCAGAACTTTTATTTTGCTGAGATGGAGAAGGCCCGAATGGAAGCGCCCATAGTAATCTCCTCTGGTGATTCTTCCCGGATGTCAGATTCCCGGCTAGTGGTCTGTCGGGGCGTGAAGTTGGAGGGTCGGAAGGAAAGATCTCCGGTAGCCGGTCCCAGTAACGCCTGCGACTCACCATCCTTAGGAAGCACTTCAGACGCTGCGGATTACCCTCCGATTAACCCGTCCTCACTCCTAATGATTCGCTCCCTCCCTGGAGAGGTAGAGTGCCCGGGGAACCCGTCCCCGTTGAAAGTAAAAGGGATGGCTTGGATGGCTCTCAAGACCCTATACGATCTGGGACGGTTATCTCTCACCGAGGATGATGTGCGTGCCATAGCTGACTGCAACCCTACTGTCTACAGGTACTTAGACGTCTTTGGAGTAGCGCTTGCCACGGTACAAACGCTTGCAGGTCTCCCCACTCTTCGGGAAACCTTGTCCCGGTGGGCCGAGGAACAACCGCGTATGATTATACCCGACCAGAGTGGTAGCCTGGGGTTCAGCCATGGGTTGAGGCCATGGGAGGAGACGCCATGGTGGAATTTCGACACCTGGGTGCTGGTGATGGAAATAATCCCTAAATTCTTCGCACTAGACCCCACAGTGTCTGAGGAGGAGTTTCTCCAGAGCTTGCACTCGGAGAACGAGCAAGCGACTCCTAGTCAATGGAGAGTTCTGGTAATGGTGACCTCCCTCTTCGCTGTGAAAAAGGCTCCATGGTTTTGGCCGTTCCTTCTGTGAATGTGTTACGAAACAAGGAAATGTTTCACATGTTTCGGGTTTAACAGTTATATTATGCGTAACTTACAAGTGTTTGATTTGAAAACAGCCAAATATGTTGATCTCATAGGAGAAGCTTGATAACAGCTGAAGCTGTTTAATTTGTTCAGTTTACGTTCGTGATTTTGTATTTTCGGAAATGTTCACCTTATCTTTAAAGACCGCTGTAAATGGTCCAGCATCGAGGACTTAAGGGTTGGACTTCGTAAATAATGGTTCGTCGATTGTTAATACCGATTTAACCATAAAACCTGGAGATCACTTGTTTAGTTTACCAACAAATTTTCACCCCTGGGTAAAAATTTAAGCTAGGTGGGTGAGGGTGTGGCGAACGTGAAATTCGCCAGAGTTATTTACTCTAAAGTTTTTAGTCTATGCCTCCTGAACTGGCCTACAGCCTAACTATTAATAGCTACGGATAGAACTACCCTTGGGATTGGTTGGAATAAGTTGAGTCGAACGCTTACCGCTCGAATTAATTCTTAGATGAGTCCTGGTTGGTTGCCGAGATCTCGCTGCCGAGATCTCGCCGCCGTGCGTGTGGACCCCTGACAAGGCACGCTGCTTTTCTGCGCAGTTGGAAGTTTAAGATGGCTGATTCAGGTTGTTAAGGGTTTTTGCGCCTGAAGTCTTTTGACCTTTTGAGGGTTGTCTTTTGATTTGGAGGCGGTTTACTTCGATAATTTTTACGGGGAATTTGGTCCTGTATCTCCGGTGCAAGTTTGGTGATTTTCCGTGGAGTATTGGTATCGAATTGAAGCATTTTCCTTTTCTTGTTTCGGTGTCGATGTCCCTGGGTGGACTTACTATACAGTGGAAAATTTCGACAGTTGATTACTGTTCGATGATCAGGAAAAGGCCTTGGCCTGTGTGAAGTTATCAGTTTGTAATTCAGGGAGTACAAGTTTTCCTATCTATAGTATAATATTGATCTCCAGATTTCTTAAAACGTGATCGTACATGTTAAACTACAAACTTTCCGTTCTTTAATACATAAAACCTTATTGTACACTCGAGAATCTCTGTCAGGCCGATAGTTGATAAGGTAGTGAGTTTTGTTAATTGTATCTGACTAAGACGATAGGAACTTTGCGTCGTTAGATTAGTGAGAACTCTTTAAACACTTTGTTTTCAAATTCAATTCTGTTCACCTTTAATTTGTCTAAAATAAAAAGACAAGGAAATGTCTGAATTACAAAATGCAAGTGTGGTTGGTGATGAAACTTTAGAATTAGACTCAAATCACGACAGTCAAAGTCAAAATAATGAACCAATGATAGATTCTCTAGAGGGAGCCAATGAAGCTCTGCGCCTGAAAGGAGTAGAAGAACTTCTAGGAAAGTTTCTAGAGCGCCAACAAGCTGTCGAGCATCTGTTGAGCCAAATCCTACAACAACAAAAACAAACAATTGATAATGAGGTCAACATGACAGAAAGGTCTGGTCAGGCAGTCACAAATCAAACTGTCGGTGGAGATGAGAACCACGCTAGTATTTATACTACCGCCTCAGAACGAGAAGCTAGGGACATATCCGCGGCCCAATCCTTGGTAAGAATGAAAGATCCTGGTGGCTTTATGTTTGAAAGACCTTCGGTGGATTTGAACCCGAGACTGCATTATCAGACCCTGACTGACGAATCTCCCCGACAGTGCGTGCAGTCGCTAGGGGGCGCCACGCACGCTTCAGTAGTAGTAGTAGTAGTAGTAGTAGTAGTAGTAGTAGTAGTAGTAGTAGTAGTAGTAGTAGTAGTAGTAGTAGTAGTAGTAGTAGTAGTAGTAGTAGTAGTAGTAGTAGAAGTAGTAGTAGTCGTAGTGGTAGTGGTAGTGGTAGTGGTAGTGGTAGAAGTTGGTAGCAGTGGTAGTTTTGTACGACATTTGCAATTGTGTCGTTTATATGCCGCGCAACTGGTGCACTATGAGGCATATCAATGTATTGAAGACTATACTTACTTACTTCTAACTTCGATCATTTTTCTGTGACATGCAGCTTATAATTTCATGCTAACGGTAGATTTTAAACAGACTTTATTGTAAATTTGCACTTGCCGATACATAATCATCTGAAGATCTGTCCAGTTCAAAAGTCTCGAAACTTAACGTTATAGAACTGTTGGTTGGGAGCGAAATCCTGTATGTACAAGTAGAATTGAGGTTATAGATTTCTGGGTAGTTTGGAGACGTAAAGACACCGTGATCCGTGGTGTAGTTGCCTCCGCAATCTATTGAACATAAATGTAATTAAAATTATTCTGAGGTTAAGTATACAATTTACTTTCGCTTTCATAAGAATAAGAAATACTCAATGCTGTATATGTTGATGTTTGATGTTTTGATGTTTTGAAGTTTATGTTAATTTATATTGCTCAGGCTTGTTCACCAGAGTGCTGTTTGGCAGCTGGTGATATTAGAGAATATACTTACTTACTTTTTTATATGGCGTCCTAGAATTTCAATTCCATACAGCAGTCAAAGCATAGCCCAGTAGGCCTACTGTTGAGACAAGGGAGGTGATTGGTTTAATGCAGCAACAATTGATTTAGGCGCCTAACAGGATTTATTGAATTAAACAAATATTGATTAATTGGTTGATTGATCTCAAT